>PVHY01006943.1:0-70687 GCA_004024945.1 Uropsilus gracilis | reverse complement strand
AAAAAAAAAAAAAAAAAAAAGGAAAGAAAGAAAAGAAAAAGAAATAAAAACACACTCCAAAAGATCAACAAAACAAAAAGCTGATTCTATGACAAATAAAGTAGATAACACCCCAGCCAGGTTCATAAAGAAGGGAGAAAACTTGAATACATGGAATCATAAATAAAAGAGGAAGAGGGAAAATTACAACAGATAAAACATAAATCCAGAGAATAAGAGATTATTATTATGACCATTCATACACAAACAAGTTCAACAAGCTTGATGAGATGGATAAATCTTTAGAATTATAAAAACACCCAGAGACGAAAAGACATAGAAAGCCCAAGCAAACCAATCATAAGCAGTGAAATTGAAGCAGTAATCAAAATTCTACCCAAAAACAAAAGCCCTCGCGAGACCAGATAGATTCACAAGAGAGTTCTATCAGACAGATGTTCAAAAAACAAACTGGTGCCTATCTCACAAAAGTGCCTTCAAAAACCTGAGAAAGAAGCAATACACCAAATACATTCTATGAAGCCAACATCACATTAAACCCAAAACCAAATATACAAGGGGACAAAGATAGTCTCTTCAATAAATGGTGTTGGGAAAACTGGATGGCTATATGCACACATGCAAAAGAAATGTATCTAGACTACTCTCTCAAATCTTTTTTTTTAAGAGACTAGGTCTCACTATGTTGTTCAGAGTAGTCCTGAACCTGGGGCAGAATCAAATGATCCCTAGCCTCATCCTCCCAGGTAGCTGGGATTATAGGCACGTACCACCACACCCAGCTATTTTTTAGAGACTAGGTCTTGTTATGTTGCCTGGGGTAGTCTCGAATCCACAGACTAAAGCGACCCCTGACCTCAGCCTCCCAGCACTGGGATTAAAGGCGTGCACCACCATGCCACTTACTCCCTCACATCTTGCACAAAAACCAACTCACAATGGATAGTTTACATCAAACTAAAATGCCTCTGGACAGCAAAAAAGACAATAATCAAAACAAAGAGACACCCAACTGAATGGGAAAATTTTTTGTACTCCATACATTGATAAGTGGTTGATATCAAAGCTATATAAAACATTCACATAACCCAATAAAAACAAAGCAAACTCCCTAGTCAAAAAATGGGCAGAAGAGCTTAAAAGATATTCTCCAAAGACAAGATACAAATGAACCCTTTTCCTCTGCTGGCAATGCAAACTGGTCCAGGCAATACGCAAAGCTGTGTGGAGGACCCTCAAACAACTAAAAAATGGAACTACCGTTCGATTCAGGGATCCCAATTCTGGGAATCTACCCAAAGGACACCAAAACACTAATTTGAAAGGAAACCTGCACTCCTATGTTTACTGCAGCACTATTTACAAGAGCCAGGGTATAAAAACAATCCAAATGCTCCAAAACTGACAAATGAATCAAAAAGTGGTATATGTATATAATGGAATTCTAGTCAGTGATCAAAAAAGACCAACTATGTCATTGAAAGCAACACGGATGGAGCTAGAAGGGAATACGCTAGCCGAAATATGTCAAAAAGATTAGTTGGTCTCACTTATACAAGGGGTTTAGAGAAACAAAAGATAAGAAGTTAAAACAAGCAAACTGGTAACAGAACTAAAGCATACAGTGAGGGAGAAAAATTGAGTGAGGATAGGGGACAGGCATGGTGGTGTGTGCCTTTAATCACAGCCTATGAAGTGAGGCCAAGGCTAGGAACTGCTTGAGTTCACAGGTTCAAGACCTGCCCAGGGCAACATAGTGAGACCTAGTGTCAAAAAATAGCTGGGTGTGGTGGCGCATGCCTGTAATCTCAGCTACCTGAGAGGCTGAGGTTGGGGATTGCTTGAGTCTGTAGTAGTCCGGGCAATGTGAGCCTGCAGTTCCCTGGTCAACAAAGCAAGACCTAGTGTCAAAAAAAAAAAAGGGGGGGGGGTAGGATAAAGTGAGGGGAGGGACAAGCACAAGGGATTAGGGTGACAGTTCATGGATGCTATGGTGGTGGGAGGACTTTGGGGTATACAATAATGTAAGAAAAAATAAATTCAATAAAAAAATTTTAAAAATTACTGTTGAAATTCAGTAAAGGTCAGAATTTCAGAATTACTCAAGCAGTATGAAAGATGACCGTCTATCAATATGTCCAAGATACAGAGGCTTATATAAAAATCTTAGTCTTTGAAAGTTGTGGCCAATTACTCATATTTAAGCTGTTTTGATTACTAAAGATAAATTTTTCCATTTGTAAAAATCAAACTATAGCCTGTTGCACTGGTCTCTATGAAAGGAATCAGCAAACTTTTCTAAAAAGTAATAGCGTCGATAACTTCACCTTAGTGGGCCACTTGTAGTTTATACTGTGTTGTTCTGTTTTTCCCACAACCTTTTAAAATGTGAAAGTTGTTCTTGGTTTGGGGGCTGTAATGAAATAAGGTGAAGGCTGAATACTGCCTGCTGAACTGGTCTAGTTACTAATGCCAGGAACCCACAAAATAAGAAGGTACTCAATCCAAATGTTTGCTTAGCATAGCATTTGGTTAGAACATTTAATCATTTACTTCAGTTTAGTCCCTCCCTTAGGACTTTAAGTCAGTTTACAACAATTATAAGTAATGAAATAATATACTAGAAAAATCAAGACTTGGTAAAAATTAAGTGGCAAAACCAGAAACATACAGTAAATACCCCATAAATAGGTTGGAACCATGAATGAGAGCATGCCATGAGTATGAAAGATGATGAAACTTCAATGAGACAAAGTGACATTCTATCAAAATGTACTGAGATCAAATATTTCCCCTATATACAATGTCCTCTTTATCATCTTTGTGGCAAATTCTTAAATGAGCACTGATTTCCTTTAAGCTCTGATTGTCCTTCAAAGGTGAGAACATTAATACTGAATACAACTCAGCAGACACAATCCTAAGGAGATCAAGACAATTTATTCTATTTAAGAACTTCCTTGGTTTATCATTAAAATAATGGAATGAATGAACTCTTGGTCTCCTGAAAACTCTTCATAAAAATCCTTATTTATGATAAAAGCTCTTTCAATTTTTACTTAAAGCTTTTTCTGCCCTTAGACCAGAGCATGCAGGAAAGCTGAGCAAGAACAGATGTGAGACAGCTCCTAATTGTAAGATTAAAGAATCCTCGGGTGTAAGCTCATCATAGTCAATTTCTTTGTATCTGTTAGGCTAAGTTACTTCTCTGAAGGTTCCTCAGTCATGTATACAACTTGATTCCAGAGAGGCCTAATAATCAAGTCCACAAACTGTCCCAGTTTGCTCTCAACTCCCCAAATGGGGAAAGATTCAAGATAAGGTTCAAGGTGGCATTTCCACAGTTAAGTACATTCTCCAATGTTACATATATAACAACAAAGACCCATTTTTCAAAACTTGACATGATCTGGTTTCCTAGTGCATATTCTTCTACTGCACAAACACAGCCTCTTTGATACTAGCTTGGTATTAAGTTCATCAAAATTAAACTCATCCAGAACAATATTTCTAGTTCTAACAAATACTAAATTGAGTATGAAAATAAAAACAGATCTAGAAACAAACCAGGGACTTTTTTTGCAAAAGAAAAGAAACAAGTTTAGTTTTAAAAGTGGATAATATTTAGTTTATAATATGAAAAATACGTAAGTAATTCCCATTTGAATTTTGAGTGCTATCTTTTTAGCAGCATTTTCATGTGTACAAGTGTATTTATGAGCAGTAGTAGTAGTAGTAGTAGTAGTAGTAGTAGTAGTAGTAGCAGTAGTAGAGAGAGTGTGTGTGTATATGTGTGAGCACACAGAATATTTATGGTAACTTTTTTCAAAGACTTCCTAAAAACTTTTGAAAACGTATCCTTATGTAGTAGGCTGTTTACCAGTTGGCAAGATTTGGTTTTCCTTACATTTTAAAACAAAGATCTTCTCATGGCAGTATGAGACCATTAATAACTAAGCCAGGAAAAATGTTTTAAAAGTATAAATTTTTTAGCTATGAAATAATTAGTTACCTTATAATTTGTAATAATTTCTAGCTAACTTATTGCAAAAGACAAGACCTGGACATGTACCTAGTATTAAAAAAGAAAGACAAAGAACCAAGTTTCAATACATCCTTTCTTAATAAGGTATATAAATGTTATTATGCTACAGCTATTTTGTTTTTATTTTTATTTTATTTTATTTTTTTTGAGACTAGGTCTTGCTATTTTTGCCTGTGGAACCACAGGCTCATGTTGCCCGGGGTACCACAGACTCAAGCAATCTCCAGCCTCAGCTTCCCAAGTAGCTGGGTTTACAGGCATGTGCCACCACGCCCAGCTATTATTTTTGGGACTAGGTCTTGCTATGGGCCCCCAGTGGGACTCGAACCACAATCCCTAGCACCGGCCGCTTCATAGGTTGAAGCTTACAGGTACGAGCCACCGTGCCCAGCCTTATTTTGTTATATGACTTAAAACGTTAATTGAATCAATCAAGAAAGAGATAACAGGAGAGCTAGGTTTATGTTCCAACTATTATAACTGCATGATTTTGTTGGTTAATGTACTTACTGTTCTGGAGTCTTTAAAAATACTCAGTTACGGGTGGTACTTCAAAGAGCAGTGATACTCTGGATGTAATGAATAGTGTAAAACTAAAATATAGAAACATTACCTATCATTTTCACCACAAAGCTTCTTGTATTCTGCAGCTACAGTCTCATGGTTTTTGTTTTCAAGTAGCATTTTTTCCTGTTCTATTTTCAGTGTTTTTTCCAAATCTTCCAAACGTCCTTTCTGTCTCAGTAACTGATTGTACCTATGAAAAAAGTTAGGTGCTTAGTTTAAGCTATTTTCTTAGAAAGAAAAAAAATTTCAGAAATGAAAACAAGAATAACTTATTAGTAACCATCAAATAAAACATGTATTTATACAAATTTCCTGGATAACTTAGATCTGTTTAACACATAAAATTATATTACCCAAATAAAACTGGTTTTATATTAACAATCAAAGAAGATATAATCACCGGTCTTCGAGGTCTCTATGTTCCACCTCAAGATTTTTGTGAGCAGACTTTAGAGTTCCATGTTTAGCAATAAGAGATTCATATTCTGAAGCCTGTCGTTCATGAAGCAGCTCCAGTTTTTCATGATCTTTGATCAGAGAATCATAGAGAGATTTCAGGTCTTCTCTCTCTTTAATTACAGTTTCATTTTCATTTTCTAATGAAGACTGTTGGATGAGGAGTTGAGCATTTTGGTTCATAAGTGAGGTACTCTGGGAGTTAAGGGTGGAATTTTCAACCTGCAGGAATATGTGTAGCTATCAGAACTATTAAATAGATAATAGCTATGTAATTAAAGAAGATTAGAATAAATTTAGAAAGCTCTAAATAAATCATAGATGGTATAATCATACCATACTGAGAAAACTTAAATTTTAGCATCCCAAAGAATAAAGCTAGCATTTCATTTTGATTTCTGGTATATATTATATATATTAACGTATATATATTTCTGGTATATATTATATATTATGCTATACGTAAGATATATGTTTTATATTGAATTACTTTAAATAAAAGTGGTTAGGAACAATTTGCATTCCAGTCATGAAAAAATGCAGAAATACTAGTTGACCATTTTCTAGAAGTGTAAAGTTAGTAGAATTAAAAAATTATTTTTAAAAACCTAGCTGGAAATTTTCTTGAGTCTAAATTAAATTGTCTTTTTACCACTTGGAAAAGAGTTCAGAAAGAACATTCAGACTGAATGAGGGAACTTCTGCTCTTTAAGAGGCTTCAGAGATTTGCATTTTCCGCTACCAAAATGTTCTACTTGAAAAGACACTGTCAGTGTTAAGTGCAAGACTGACCCTTTGGAATAAGGATAAGTTTGAGGACAAAATGTTCATATTTTGTTGTTTTCCAATAACTTACTGAAAAGAAAGCTATAAAATGAAATCAGAAATATAACACTAATTAATTATACTTCAAGGCAAAAGTTTCTCTTTGATTAAGATCAATTTGTTCAAATGGGTTAAAGGACATTAAAGCAAATAAAAATGAAATTATCTGTTATTTCTATTTTTGAGTGAATTTATCAATTAACATTTAGAAGCTCTGAAACTTGAAAAATACTGCTATGCAAAAGTCTAAATTAGCATGAAGTAGAAACATATATGTTCAATAAACTGTTAAATTCACCATGAAATATGTTACCATGTACAGGCATTCTTATTTTAATAGTACATTTCAGAGTTTGGATGGATACCCCCAAAGTATGATATGCCATGACAACCTGGAGCTTGGCATTCTGTGTCTGGAGTGTAGTATTCTGCTCTTGCAATGACACCGTCTGCCTCTGAAGTGCAAGAATCTGAGCCTGCAAATTATTGTTCTGTGTCTCAAGCTGTTTCAGCTGAGTCTTCAGTGCTTGTTTCTCTGCTTGCAGCGTGGCATTCTTCATAAAGAAAACACATTTTTGAAATTAAAAGCAGTATCAAATAAATTTCTGTTTAAACAGGTAATGGAATATTGTATTAGAATTTACTGCTATTATAATCCAAAAAATCACAATGATCTTAAAAAGAGAAAATAATAAAACATCCCCCTCTTTCCTCCACTGTAATACACAAACCGTAGTACATTTTTGTGCTGTACCCTGATTTACAATATCTGAAAAGTACAATAATCCATCTCAAATATATTAATATAAGACACAAATGGGAAGGTCAGCCAGATGGCCCAAAAGTGCGCAGAGTCGGGGTGTGTCCAGTCAACGGAGAGTGCATTTTTAACCTGTGCAAAGCAAATAAATCTAACGTTCCAGTAGTAGCAGTAAAAGTACTTTATAAACAAGTATTTAGAAGAGAATGAAGACTCACCTTGACGATCAGTTTAAAAATTTAGTTCATAATAGACATAATAGATGTTTTACATATTTTCTTCAGTGATTTTTTTTTTCATGGTATGAAACACTCATTAAAACTGTTTCATCTATAGGACTTCTAGAGCAAATCCAAATTTTTTTTTTTTTAAACCTTTTTTTTTTTTTTTTAAACGCGACAAGGTCTCACTATTTTTGCCCATGGAACCGCAGGCTCATGTTGCCCGGGGTAACCATGGACTCAGGCAATTCCCAGCCTCAGCTTCCCAGGTAGTTGGGATTACAGGCGCACACCACCACGCCCAGCTATTTTTTGGGACTAGGTCTCGCTGTGTTGCCCCAAGCGGGACTCAAACCTCGATCCCTAGCCCCAGCCGCTTTATAGGCTGAAGCTTACAGGCACGAGCCACCATACCCAGCTTTAAAATGTACTACTTTCAATTTTTCTAGTACATACGGTCACATTTCAATTTAACAAATAGCTGACTTACTATTTAAATCATGAATCACTATATTTAATGTCATAGATATTAAAGTATTTGTCATAGATATTATATTTTAGGGATGATTCCTGAATAACATTTCATAAAAAGAATTAGCATCAAAAGTATAATAAAGGCCCCATTTAGAAATAGAAAAAAAAAACTCTAACATATAAAAGGTTAAAATTTGTGTATTTATTTGCAATATGCATAAAAAGTTACAACTGAATCACAGCAGTTTATTAATAGCACATCTCCATTAGGGAATGAAGAAAATATTCACTTTATAGACTTTCATGTTATATATACTAACATGTCATGTAAAAAAAAAATCATAATATAGCACTAAACTATAGTATAAAATCAAAGATGAGGAAGCAAAATGCTTTTGGGTTTTGATTGTACTTATATTTTTTCATGTGCGCAAATAAAAAGTATTCAAAAGAAATTCAAAATAGAAAAGTGAATGAAATGTGATGTATTTATGCAATATTCTGATATACCCAAAGAGATGTCATTTTTCACTTACATATGCTAGGTACTATTGTAGGTTCAGTTCTTTAGAAACCAGAACATGTCAGTTCTAATAATGAATATGGTTATTTCTTAAGAATAAGAAAAAATTCCTACAGACTATGAAGGACTATAAGAGATGACAGGAGAAAGAATATCTCAGAGCAGGAAAAAAGTTTAAATGGACAAATATGAGGTTACCATAAATGCAAAAATTATCAGTCTAACAACAGAGAGCAAAGCATCTTTGTAAACCTATTATTTAAAATTACTAAAATGCAGTGAATGAGTAGTTTTATTTATAAAGGAAATTTATCAAGTCGATAGGAAAAAGCAATTTATCTAACAGAACTTTATATGCAGCTAAAGTTTCTGTAATGAAACTATTAATCCAAGTGATACACACATCAGGAAAAAATTAAAGAGGTATTGCTGTATCAACAATACATATATGAAAAGATGTAAAATAGCTTAGTAGTAATTTGAAACTTGCAAATCATTTTTTCCTTTCATTTATGATAAAAACTAAAAGGCTGTAATACCCAATGTTAATATGAAAAAACAGGTACACTATTAGTGGAACCAAAAATTGATGTGATTTTAAAAGATTAATATGATATCAATCAGACACACATATCCTTTGGTCTAGCAATTCCACTGTGAGGATTTTACTACCAGTAAACATTTATGGATTTTCTTTGTAGCAAAATGTGAAAATAATCTCACTGTCCCTTACTGTGAGATTTTTTACAATACATCTGAATTAAGGAGTAATATGTAGCTATTAAAGTTATATGTATATCTGCTAAAATAGAATCCAAGATACAAAAAATGTATATAATAATACTGTATAGTATGCTATCCCATTTGTAAATTTGTGAGAGATAAACTTTTTATATACAGATAAGTAAATAACAAAAATAAAATATTCATAGGGATTATTTTTGGAATGAAAAAGTAGGGATTAAGAATGGTTTTACTTTTTTTTGAGACTAGGTGTCGCTATTTTTGCCCGCGGAAGCGCAGGCTCACATTGCCCTGGGTACCACTCAAGCAATCCCCAGCCTCAGCTTCTCAGGTAGCTGGGATTACAGGCACAAGCCACCACACCCAGCTCTTTTTTTTGGGACTATGTCTCACTACGTGCTCCCAACAGGACTCAAACTGCCATCCCTGGCCCTGGCTGCGGCTTCTTAGGCTGCTGCTTATAGGCATGCGCCACCATGCCTGGCCAGGGATTAAGAGTGTTAAAGATTAATTTTTTTCCCCCCGAGACCAGGACTTGCTCTGTTGCCCAGGGTAGTCTCAAACCCGCAAGAGATCCCTGGCCTCTTGCCTCTCAGCACTTGGATTACAGGTGTGCACCACCATGCCCAGCTAAAGTTCTTAATAAATTTTAAATTAAAAAACAGTAACAACAACAGCTATTTTACTTATCTGCATGCAATAAGCTCATTCATCTTTGAAGGACAAATGCTTGCTGAATTCGTATGATTATTGTTTACTGTTAAAATAATTATCAAACTCATTCAGCAAAAATTTACTGTCTGTTATCTATCAGGCATTATTATTCTATATCCGAAGGAACAGTGAGAAAAAACAAAGACAAGTTACCTGCTTTCATAGCCCCTCTGCAGTAGACAAAGTAATGAACCAAAAAATGTAATTTCACTAGTGAAAAGTTGCGAAGAAACCATGCAAGACAGCAGTGTGATGGCGAATAGTTCAGACTGGGAAGAACTACTTTCCTAAGGAAATGGGTCAGGAAAGACCTTTTGCAGGAGATGTGCTATTGGGCCAAATGCCAAGGAAAGTCAGCTGTATTCCAGATAGAGACATACGTAATTCATACCATGAGGAATGGAAAACCAGAATAAAGTCCAATATGACTAGAATTCGTTTTACATGTGTCAGGTATTGTTTTGTGTTTTCCACACATTAACAGAAAATAATATAATCCCCAGATTAAATAACATATCCAGATGAGTACAGAAGAGGGGCACTGTACAAGGTCAGAGATACAGAGAAGGGGAAGACAGGACGGGACATAAAGTAAATATGGGATTTTATGGTAAATGCAATGGAAGTCATAGAAAATTTCAAATAGAAAAATGACATGTGGATAATGCTGGGGAAAAAACCAACTGTCTACTGCATTGAAAATAGAACTAGGGCACCAGCAGTTGCAAGGAAGACGTTTTAGTATATTTATATTTAGTATATTTCCAGATGAAATATATTATCTTTAAGCATAGAGTGGAAGCAGCTGAAAATCGAGAAAAGCAGAAGGGTTTGGGTTATAATTTCAAGAGCTGACAAAGCTTGCAGATGGACTTATATGGGGGTGATGGAGAAAATACATTATTATTAGGTCTCCAGTCATTTTTGTGGCATAAAATAAAGTTTAAAGTTAAATTCTGAGTTACTTATCTAATGATCCTTTACGTCTAAAAAACCCGATTCCTACTTAAAATGTCAAAGTACTTACATTTCTTTCTACTTCAATCAGTCTGTCTTTAACTTTCAGAAGCTCTCTAGTTGTTTCCTGACTTTCTCGCTCCCATTTGTTATCTTCACCAGATATTGGAGGAGAGCTCTGTACCATTCTTTCTTCATCCTGTCTCTGTTTGAGAGCTTCATAATTCTTTTTCACCTAAATTTTATTTAAAATATTTTATTTGGAAGAAAAAGAATCGGCAAAGTTTTATTTGTTACAATTAATTGGACTCTGCAATGGTCTGGTAAATGTGAGAAAAGCCATTTAAAATGTGATAAACAGCATGCACAATTATTCTTACTATTATGATCACAATTTTTGTTCTACATAAGACAAATCCTCTCCGCTCCTAGAAATATTACACATAGTCTGCATCATGCTCCTAATAACATATTCTGTAACTTCAGATCTCACTGTTTATTAAGAAAATACTTCTAAAAGAACAGAGCTAAATGGCCATAGACCTATTACTAATCTCAACCTATATAAATACTAACCTATTAATATGGGCCTATTACTAAGTACTAATGCTTTTTAGAGACATCCATAACAGTTAAAATATTTCATAAATACCACGTAAAGAGTAAATTAAGATTTGATACATATCCTCTTGAAAATATACCTAAATCAAAGCTGAGGAAGCATATATACAGATCTGCATTTAAGAAGGACATAATGCCCAGAATAAGTTATATCAATAAATAATTTCTTTAAATTTTGACCCACATATACTGTGTAATAATACAGTACAGTACTTACAAAAGGTGACTACAAGGGATATATCTTATTCAATGTTTTTGGTGTAATTACAACCAAATCCAACTATAAGAAAATCAACTCAAAACTAATAACTTGGTTATTTTAATAATGAAAATTGCTAATGAGCTTAACTCCTCCAGTTTTTTTTTCTTTTGAGACCAGGTCTCACTATTTTTGCCTGTGGAACCCCAGGCAGGCCCTGAGCCTGCCCGGGGTACCACAGACTCAAGCAATTCCCAGCCTCAGCTTTCCCAGGTAGCAGGGATTACAGGCACCTGCCAACATGCCCAGCTATTTTTTTGGAACTAGGTCTCACTACATATCCCCAGCAGGACTCAAACCACGATCCCTGGCCCTGGCTGCAGCTTCCTATGCTGCCGCTTATAGGCATGCACCACCATGCCCAGCCTCCTATTCATCTTTAATTATTATTGTACTTATCCTGAACTGTCACTGATCCCAAGAGACATTTACCATAAATTTCTAAATTAACCCCAAGCTTTATATTTAATATAAGTGCTTAATATAATTCAAGCTCTAATGCAAACCTTAAGAAAACTTGTAACTTGACAACAAACTTTGATGCTATTTACTTAGAAAAGAAAAAAATGCCAAGATAGAAGATAATTTAAAGTTTGTCAAGTGATTAAACAGCGATTCTGGAAGTTTGTTTTTCTATTTTGTTTTTAATTTTAACACTCTAATAATCATACATGGGGAGACATATTTCCAATCTCTTATAGGATCTTTTTTCAGGATTCAGAGAAACATCCTGTTTAAAAATAAAAGGGGGCCAGGAATGGTGGTGCATGCCTGTAAGCAGCAGCCTAGGAAGCTGCGGCTGGGGCCAGGGATTGCAGTTTGAGTCCCGCTGGGGGCACGAAGCAAGACGTAATTCCAAAAATATATAGCTGGGTGTGGTGGCGTGCACCTGGAATCCCAGCTACCTGGGAAGCTGAGGCTGGGGATTGCTTGAGTCTGTAGTACCACGGGCAACGTTTGCCTGCAGTTCCACAGGCAAAAATAGCGAGACCTAGTCTCAAAAAAATAAAATAAATTAAATTAAATTAAAAAAGGGGGACCGTGCATTCAAAGCTTCTCATATTTAACCCACTGTTCTTACAACTAAATTTGAAAACTAGTTCCTTTACCTTGCATATCATTTATCAGTTTCTAATTTTGTTCAGAGCAAAAATGGAAAAACTGAGTTAAGACAAAATAACCATTGTGATAGCAATGCAGTTATTTTAAAATTATCAATTAAATTTAAGATAATATGATTTTAAAATAGTTAATTATGATTATAGATTTAAATTCAGTGGTTGCACAAAGGAATATAACTAGGATATAATTTATTATAATAAAATGTAGGATTTATTTTCGTTTTTAAATTAAATCATTTTTATTGAAGTAACAACCATTTCACCTAAATCACTGACTTTTTCAGCATAATGAAATTCATAATATTCCCTTATCAGTGCTTTATGTCTTAAGGGAGAGGTATCTTTTCACTCATTCCTGGTATTAGTAATTTGAGTTTTATCTCTTTTTCATGCACGTTGCCTAGGTAAATGCATTTTCTTGACATTTTTCAAGGACGTAACTTTGCATTTCACTTGTTTTATCTATTGAATTTTTGTGATTTTATTATTTCCTTTTAAAGTATTTGAAAGGCAGATATGTTTCTCTGTTGTTGACTGCTGGTGTCAAAATTCTCTGTAACTTTAATGTTTTTTTGAGACTAGGTCTCGCTATTTTTGCCCATGGAACCACAGGCTCTCATTGCCCGGGGGGGCCACAGACTCAAGCAATCCCCAGCCTCAGTTTCCCAGGTAGCTGGGATTCCAGGTGCACGCCACCATGCCCAGCTATATATTTTTGGAACTAGGTCTCGCTATAGGCCCCAGGTGGGACTCGAACCGTGATCCCTAGCCCCGGCCACTTCATAGGCTGAAGTTTACAGACATGAGCCACCGTGCCCGATCTAATGTTTTTTTCTATTTGTTCTTCTAATGAAGAAATTGTTACTAACCCTTCTAGCAATAACTGTAAATTGATCCATCAATTTTTGTTGTGTTATTTTGAAGCTCTTTTGAAACAAAAATTTAACACTGCTACATCTTTGTACATGAATGATCTCAATAATTATGAAATGAGCTTGTTTAATAATCAATAATCAATCCTCTAAAATCAACTTCGTCTGATATTAATGTAGCCAATCCAGCATTTTTTGATTAGTATTAGAAGTCATTTTTCATCAAATTTTCTTAAGGCAGAATGTCAGTGACCTTGACTTCTTATGTAATTTATCTCTGCCTTAAAAAATGTTTATATTTGTGCCGGGCACAGAGGTGCGTGTCTGAAGCGATAGCTTATGGAGTCACAGTGGGGTCTAGGGATAGCAGTTTGAGTCCTGCCTAGGGTGACACAGCAAGACTTAGTCCTAAAAAAATAGCTGGGCATGCACACCGGTAATCTTAGCTACCTCAGCTTCCCAGCTGAGGCTGGGGATTGCTTGAGTCTGTGGTACCACGGGCAACCTGAGCCTGCGGTTCCACCAGCAAAAATAGCAAGACCTAGTCTCTAAATCAATAAAATTTTTATATTTTATGTGATTATTCACAGTTTGCTTTAAAACTGCCATTCTATTTTTTATTTGCCCAATCTAATCAGTCTATACTCCATTCCCCACCACCTTTTTTTTCCTATTCTCTTGGAATTATTTTTTAGGATTCTATTTATTGCCTTTGCTATAACTTTTTTTCATGCTATTTCAGTGGTTACTTTAAAACTTATACAATCAAATTAATGCCCACTGCCTCTATCTTCAAGTGACTTATCTCTTCAGACACAGTATTTATTGTTAACAGTATAATTCCAGTGGAAAACATGTATATGGGTAGTAACTAGCCCACAAGCAAGGTTATATCAAAATGGCTAGGAAGTTGAAGACAGAAACAGAATTTTAAATCTGTAAATTTTTTTGAAAGTTGGAACACACATATATCAAATCATATGCCAACCCACATGATTTTCTACAAAAGTATTTTGATGTAGTTTAATTTATTTGCAATCTACTGATACTAAATATGGTATGAAATTCAGGAAACAAAGCAGGTTAAAATCTGGCACCAAGTTTTAGCTTGTTTTTTGGATACTTTTTATATTAACTAGGCAAAGTTCTTAATATATATTCCTTAATAATATATATTCCATGAGGATGTTGAGACAATTATTAGCAACAACAATAAGGGTAAACTGAGAACAAAACCATTTTCCTTTTTTACCTAAGAAATTCACTTTTGGTTAACTTTTTCTGAAAAACTGATAAAAAAACAGAATGTTCTACACATCAGACAAGAGTGGTCAATGGAAAGATGATCCCTGATAGGGACACTGTACTTGCAACTATAAATACCTAACAGGAAGACATCATCTTTGAACCTCTCTGAGCACAGAAACTCTTAAAAATGGTGCATCAAAATATTAAATCCATGCTTTTGGAATTATTTTAAGAGCTCCTAACTATTAAGGAGTCTGAAGTCTCAAAGTCAGGGTAGCTTCTATAGACACCCAATGTGAGTCTCATTTTCCTGTACCTAAAACAAAAAATAACTCTCAGGTAACTTTATAAAGAGAGGTTCCTGACAATACCCTGCAACCTATTTGTATTTCCTATACTGTTTTAAATGGAATGGTTCCTTAAGTGATCTTGTCAGTGTGAATGCTTCTTTGTCTGTAACACCACTTCTGGTAGAACTGCAAATAAAATATGAGAAAACAAACTAGAACCTAATTGTAAACCTACAAAATGGGCAAACTGCTTCAATTTCATTTACTAATATAGGGAAAATAGACAATTGCCTCCACCTTGTTTATTTCACTGAATCTTCTAATTTTCTCAAGAAAGTATAGAAAAACTGCAAATGTATGAGTTAAGATGCTTTCTTATACCACAAATGCAATTTTCCTTCAGCTTACTATCCTTACATCCATATTTCTATCAAAATTTTACCTTATTGCATCAGAAATATATACACGTGAAATAAGAGCAAATTATAATTTGTTATATTTGTTATAATGTAATATGACAAAGACCTGTTTAAGAATACACTCGTATTTTTAAAAAAAATAGAAGTGGATTAATAAAATGGTACATTTTTATTTTCTACTTCAAATGCTTCTGCCAAATATTTGATAATCAGAATTCTTTCTGAAGAAAGCACTTACTGTTTTAAGTTCCTGGCGCAACTGCTGGTTATAATTTGTGGATTCCTCTAATCTAGCTTCTAAAGCAGCAATTTTTTCTTCTTTTATTTCAAGGGACTTCTTTAGAGTAGATTCTAATTTTGATTCCAAAAGTTTGTACCTAAGATCCAAGTATAAAGATATATAGCTGCTCAGTGGAGATCAGAAAATTATTTTTAAAGATAATTTATGACTATAGAAAATGATGCCATAAAAAGGTCTTACAAACATTTTTATTAAAAACTATCCTACACTACTGCCTAATGCTCTCTTTCAAACTGCTACTGTTCTTGAAGCAACAAAAATTACTGAATACTAAGCCTCAGATTATAGCCTTAGGTTGTCAAAAGCAAAAATATAATGCTCAGAAAGGGCTTTTGAATGATAAATAATAGTTCTAGTTTTCTAAGAACAGTCTATGCAAAGAGGAAGTACATAGGCTAGTACTGCCAAAAAGTTGGTCTATGATACAATAGCATATGCAAGGATATAAAATAAATGTATACATTAAATTGGTGGCAAGAGTAAATATTTTAATAATTATTATCTTCAAAGTTCAGAGGGAAAATGAAATCAAGTGAAAAACTGTAAAAGTCGGACTAACAAGGAAATTAGATGATGTCACCTACCTGGGGACAGATGCAGATACACAAAAATCCCAAATGGAGGACAAGGGATGTTAAAAGAAATTGTGATGTGTGAGCTTCATTTTCACAAAGACATTGAGACTAACGTACTGGCCTAGAAATAGCTGGTCTTTTCCTGATCCTACAGATTCAATCCTAACTTTCAAGAGCTCTTGATTCCACTCCCTAAAAAGTTTCAGTTCAGTATATGCCCTTATTTCCATGTCTAATACTTTCATTATAAAAATATTCATAGCTTAATTAATACATCACATCTTGCCTATAGTACGAAAACTTCCTATTTTTTTTTAGTATATGTGCTGCAGAAGCGAGCACTAAAACAACTTCCTAACTGGTCTCTGTGTCTCTATGTTGGTCTCTTTTCTAATCTAGCTTTAATTGTTGTCCGATCAATAGTTCAACATACCTTTGTGCCACTGGTTCTACCTTGTAAATTTTTTCATGTTTCAAGACTCATTTATTTCTCTGATACCTTATGATTACCAAGTAAGAGTTCAATCAATGTTAACTAATTATATTATTTAAGGTTTGGGAAAAGATGCCAAATAGTAGGAAGGGCCTATCTAGAAAAGTTCATATTTTACAAGGTCTGTACTCATGCCAGTTAATAATCTGTTTGAATAAAGAAGTGATACATATACAGTCTCTCCATAACAAATGTTAGTCAAATAAGCAGACACTTAATGATCTATTTGACTAAAATGTTTTTTCTTATACAAGATGTATAATTAATTCAATTATGGCTGTTTTAACAGATTACTAGAATGCTCATAATACTTATTAAAGAACTAATCTTTAAAAACAAAATCATATAGCAGCATTTATTTCCCATATATCCATTTAATTTACAAGAGTGAGTAATGATACAAATTATGTAATTACAAAAATCCAAGTCTGCATAAAACAATATTCTTAACAATATCTCTAGTCAGAATCACCATGCGCTGATACATACTAAGTAACAGACTAGTTAAAATCCAATTAAGTAGTTGATAGATTCTAATGCTATAAAGAAAATAATACTTTTCTTTAAACCTGTATTATTAATTTTCCAAAGAAATATGTAAATTTAAGCCAGGCGCTGGGAGGCTGAGGTCAGGGATCACTTGATTCCACAGGTTCGAGACTACCCCAGGCAACACAGAGAGACCTACCCTCTTTTTAAAAAAAAAAAAAAAAAAAAATGCAAATTTAATACTATTTATTGATTTTTAGTTTTCTATATTGATACTTTAAATGCTTCTTAGTGTATTTTCTGGCATTTCATACTTTCCCCCTTCAATGCTCTTTAACTCCATATTTTGGCTCACAAATAAATGAAACATAGATCAATGCATTTAAGAACATGATTCTAATATAAATTTGCTTAAACTGGTTTTCCTCTTATGTAACTGTATTTATATATAAACAATTTTGGCACTATTTTTCTTTTATCAATATTAGGCTGCCTTTGTCTAATTTTTTAATCATTTACCTCTACCTTTCTAAATAATTATAAACAAGCTGAAATATATAACTGTAGCTATTAAGGAGAGAACAACTGTTTGATAAAAAAGATAGTTTCAATAAACTTAACACTCACCTGTCATCAGTACTCTGCTCATCTTGTAAGAGTCGCTCCTTATTTAATCCTATCTTCTCAAGCTCATGAGTTAGTTTTTCAAGATCATTATTCATTTGTTGAGTCTTCAGTTTTTCACTCACCAAATCCTTATTTTAAATGGAATGCAAAACATACGTCAATGTCAAGAACGAAATGCAGTCAAGGTTTTTATCATCATCTAGGAATACATACAATTTGACCAGAAAAAAAAGAAATGTTGAACTTTCCCTTCATCATTAGAAAGTAAACGATTATAACCTACCTCAAATAGAATTGCTCTCCTGCCTTTTTCTGACTAATATTTCTTACTATTAGGGTTAAAAATTAAAAGGAGAATCTCTTTACTTATGAATGTACAACTAAAAATTTGAAAACTATAGGAGAAACATGCATCCATTAACTTTATACTAGTTAGGACTGTAGTGCTGATCTCTTCTTGTGACTATGTTGGATTCAGAACCTTTCTCCTATCCAAGTGCCCCTTTCCCAGTGGAAGAGCTCTCAGATACTGATCTGAAGAACTAGAGGATATTGTAAGTCCAGGTACTGTGGAACAATAGAAGGAAAACGATGAAAGGTTAATAATGGCCTCTCAATGCTTTTGTAACAGAAATGCAGGCTCCAAATGCCTTTCTGCCAGAATGCAAAGTATCTTTACACTGACCTCAACAGATTATATATACACACACATATATATAATATGAATAGTACAGAAAGCTGTGGTGTATGTACATGATGGAATATTATTCATCAATCAAAAAAGACAAACTTATGTCATTCGTGGCAATATGAAGCTAGAAGGAATCATGCTAGCAGAAATAAACCAGAAAGAAAAAGAGAAAAAATGGTCTCACTTATATGTGGGACAAAAGGAAAACAATCAAACAGACAAGAAAAACTGAAAACTAATTTTTAGCAAAACTAAAGCATACAGCATGTGGGGAGAAGGGGGAAAACCTGAGAGAGGGAGAGGGGAAAAGGGGGAAAATTGGGAATGGGAGGGGCACAAAAAACTAAGACAATGGTTCACAGGTGATCAGATGGTGGGAGAACCCAGGGGTAGATAATGATGTAAATAAAATATGAAAAAAATATATATAGTCTTATCACATGGACAGGGGGGAAAAAAGCCAGGCATGCTAACATTTTTTTTTGAGACTAGGTCTCGCTATTTTTGCCTGTGGAACCACAGGTTGCCTGGAGTACCCCCAGACTCAAGCACCCCAGCCTCAGCTTCCCAGGTAGCTGGGATTACAGGCGTGCACCACCACACCCAGCTATATATTTTTTGGAACTAGGTCTTGCTACATGCCCCTGGAGGGACTCAAACCGTGATCCTGGCCCCAGCTGCAGCTTCCTAGGCTGCAGCCTACAGGCATGCTCCACCATGCCCGGCTTCTTCTAACCTGTATGTATTGTCAATCTACTTTTATAAATTTCAACTTCTTAGTAACAAAAATTACTCAGCAACTCCTAATTGTTCAGCGTGACCTTTGTATTTACCTTGATTTTTTATTTGCACTCTCTAACTTAAGAGGTAAAAACGCATTGGTTTTGGAGTCTGAAAGATCTGAATTTGATCAAAATTACAACGAAATGATCTATTCAAAAAAACAAAACAAAACTGGAAATAAACTGTTGGTGAGGGAATGGTGAAGGAGGAACTCTCATTCACTGTTGGTGGGAATGTAAAATTGGTGCACCCCCCAGAGAGCAGTATGGATCGTCCATAAAAAGCTGAAAAATGGAAAGATCATGTGACCTACAAAAACCTCCCCTACATATTTATCTGAGTAATAGGAAAACACTAATCCAAAACAATTTTTGAATCCCTATGTTCATAGCAGGTGAAGACAAGAAATAACCAAAAAGTCACTGACAGATAACTGGCGAAGAAGTGTATACTCAGTGGAGCCCAACTCAGTCATTAAAAAGATGACATACTTGTGACAACATGGGAAGTGCTTGAGGTGATGATGTACTACGCAAAAGAAATCAAAGTGAAAGAATTATCAAAAGGTCTCATGGATTATATAAAAACAAAATAAATGAATTAACAAATCTGTCATCAAAAATATTTCTTGTGAAAAGACAAGAGCTGCTACCAAGGGTTTGGGTACGAGGTTTAAAGGATAGAGTGCATCATCAGTCTGGTAGTGGGAATGGCACTAGCACGTTGGTGGCTTGTGAGCTAGGTTTATATAACACAGAGGTGAAGACGAAGCCCTACTCCCAAAAGTGATGAGTACAGTAAACTGCATGTACATCAACATTTTATTTTTTTAAAAAAACTGATTTAAATTCAGCAATCCATCTCTTCCTTTATTATCTATGTGATTCGGGGTAACTTACTCGCTGTCTTTTAACTTGTTTTCTAATCCAATGGAGATTAACACCTATATAGAACTGATGATAAATACACTTAAATACAACTTATGAAATCCCTAACCCAGGCCATGTAGTTTCCAAAAAACACTAGCTGTCATACCTACTGTTACATTTATCACTCAGTAAGAGTTTTGAACATGTATTTTGTTATTTTGAAATGAACGTATGAGATTATTTTGAAATGAAAGTATAACCTAACAACAAATACTACATGGAAACCTCATTACAATTTCCTCACAAACAATGCACATGTACTTTTTAGTTTAAGAAAAGCAGAAAATTGTTCAGTTCAAATTCCAAATGTCTACTTTAAACCATAACAGATAGTGCAAATAAATGATGGGGTCCATAAAAACCTAAACCTCGAGTTAAAAATATAAAAAATATTTGCCTCGAATTAGGTAACGAATTAGGTAACTGTATTTACCTCACGTAAAGTAACCAACGTTTTTATATCAATAGTTGCTCTTTTTACAAGCTCTTTATTTTCTTTCTCTAATTCTTTCAGGCGAACACAGGATTCTTTATAAATACCAATCTCCCTAAACAGAGCTTTGTTTTCCTTTTCCAGGTTTCCAATTTTCACATTATTTTCTTCTAATGTGGTATCTTTAATTTCTGCTTGTTGTCGAAGTCTCTTATTTTCCTTCTCCAGTTGCTTCTTATCCTTTTCCAGTTGAGAAGTCTCTTGTTCTAAAGATCTATTCTCTTTTTCTAGCTGTTCTAGTCTTTTGCTAGATATTTTTAACTCTTCGAGGTTTTTTTGCAACGTTTGATTTTCCATCTCTAAGTCTTGTAGTTCACTCTCTAATTGTTGAATTTTTTTATTGCTGTTTTCCAGAGCTTTCTGTAACCTTTGATTTTCCGTATCTAAACCCTGGTAGCTAACTTCTAAGCGTTCTGTTTTCTTGAAAGATGCTTTCATGAGTTCTAAACCCTTCTTAAGTTGTTCTTTTTCACTTTCCAGTTCTTTATTTTCTAGTTGTAGTTGAGCCATTTTCATGCTTGCACACTTCAAAGATTCCACATTCCGTCGAAGTTCTAAATTTTCCTCATCAAGTTGGGAATTCTCTTTTTCTAAGGATTCTAACTGAAAAGTAAGGTTTTTAAAGCTATCCAATGTTTTCTTTAATTTCCTATTTTCTCTTTCTAGCTCTGAATTTTCTTGTTCTAAGGCATCAGTTTTTTCACAAGTAATTTTTAAATTGGTTATCTTTTTTTGCAGTGACTCATTTTCTTTTTCAAGATGATGCAACTCATTTTCAAGTTCTTCCGTTCGTTCTCCTTTTTCCTTATAATGTTCCAATTCTTTCCTAATTTGTCTTTTTTCAAATTCAATTTTGCTGAGTTTGCTACTTGTTTCTTTGATAGATTCATGGAGAATTTTATTTTCTTTTTCAATGTCTTTCACTCTTGCTTCGGCACTTATTTGGGAACGCTGTCTTAAGGAAGACACAGTTTGATTCAGATGTTCATTTTCTTGTTCCAACATTTTTATCTAATTAAAAAAAAGGGAAAAAAAAAGAAACATAGAGTAAGAGCTAAATCTTTTAAATCACAGTTTTCCTTCTGAAAACAGGGGAATCAGAATATGAAGAGGTGCTAATGTGTCTATTTTAAACTCTGACAGATATTCACTGCTGCCCAATGAAGTACAAGTTCTCTGGGAGTTCATAATACTAATGGAATCATTAAGAGAGATGTATTTAATATAACCAAAATGATCTTATTTATTGCTACATGTTTGAATGTGAATCTAGCTAAACATACACAAATATCTCCTTGAGGATGTCTTTTATTTTTCTTAAATTGGGCAGTGGATCATCAGTACTATTTGCTACATTATGTGAGAATATATATGAGTATGTGTGTTTTTATTCTCCAGATGAATTCTAATGTGGGAACATCAAAATAACAATATCCCCAGGTACAATTTTGAACTTATCAATCCAATTTATAATCATGACCTAATGCTTTTCTAAAATTTAGTGCATCAAAAAAAGTATAGATAAGTTCACACTAAGCTCTAGCTTTTATACTCAATTTCTATAAAACTATACGTAGCCTATATTAAGATAATATAAAAGTAAATGAAAGTAGAAAATTACTTAATTTATAGTTGTCAATGTCTTTGGCATAAAATGAAAATGACCTATGGACACAAATCTGACAGTGTCCAAGATAACTGCTGCCACCACGTCTCTCTCATTTGTAGAGTTATGAGTACTGCGGTGTATCTCCCAACTGCACTCAGGGCCTTTAGAAGCTGCATCCTTATTCCACAGATATGTGAAAACACAGGGACTAAAAAATTTTATAATAAGATGATTAGTAAGCATACTGACAGCTTAAAAATTTTCTAATCTTCAAAAAAACATAGGAAATAGAAAATAGGGTAAAACCACAGTGACTTTGAATTTCTCCCTTGCTATAAAATAAACAGTTTACTTGTATACATTTTAAAATAACTGATTAATAAATAAGAAATTAATTAACCTGTCTCTCTGAATTTTCTCTCAGAGTTTCAATTGTTTTCTCAAGTTGAGCTTTCTCTTTCATTAGATCCTTGCTTAAATTCTGACAATTCTGAAGACTTTGCTTTTCTTGAATAACCTCATTTTCAAGGACTTCAACCTGGAGAAAATAAAATCAAAAAAATATATAGATGAAATATTTTCCAGTAGAGGAAATATGTCAAAAATAAATATAATCATGAATGATGGTTAAAAGCAATTTTATACCTAAATGATGAAACTGAAAAGAGTTTAGTATTAAGCCAAGTGGTAACTGATGTTAATTTTTATAACTCTATAAATTGGCAGGCATGATTATTTTTCTTATCCTCTGCATCTTTGAGGGTAAATGTCTACTTCTAAACACAAAGACAAATCCAATGAGATACATGATACAGACTGTAAGAAGATGCTTATTTAAAATCTTTTGAGAAAATTTTTCTTGGGTTGAGAGGATTTGTAAAATGAAATTTTAATTATAGCCAAGGAATTTCAATAAACAAGAAAAAACAGACTCTAGAAAGCATGAAGGAAAAGAAGAAATGGCAATATAAGTTTAATAAAGAAACAAGAAAGGATTTGATTTGAAGGTGGAAAGAGGGGAAAATATTAAAAAGGACTGAATAAAACTTGAGCAAGTATTTATATTCTAGTTTAAATCTATTTTCATTTATATATTTCAGAGACATAATAAGTGGTTAATAAGTACGAACTAGTTAATTCAAGTAAAAAAAGTTCCAAATCATCACTTTCCCATTATTATAATAAAATATTCAAGCCAGATAGTAAAATTCAAGAAAAGATACAGCTATATAAAATATTTTACCTTCAAGTTTAAATATTTGTTAAATGATTACAGCAACAGCGAAAGGGCTCTTAAAATTACTCTTATTAAAAAGTTGAAATTTTCTCTTATGAACAACAGAAGATAAATACACAAGCAATCATTCAGTAACATCTTAAAAGCCTCAAGTCACATATCTTAATCATTAGCTAAAATTCAGTATTAATTTAAAGTCACAAAAATTTTAGCTATTAACAATTAACCTGGTTCTCTCCCTATAAACTGATATATTTGGATGTTTTATTTAATCACTTGTGTCATTTTACATCAAAGGAATTCAAGTGGAACATTCAATTTACAAAAAACATTAAAGAATAAGAACTAGAATCACTAAAAATTTACTAATTAGATTTCAAAAGTAACACCAAATTGAAATATAATATAAACATTCAATATGACAACCAAAAAAAAAAAAAAACCCCTGTTACAAGTTCATGGCTAGTCCTACAATGACTATACATTTAAATATTTGTTAAATGTATATTAAGATTAATTCATTCATGTAAGACTATTTATGGATTAAGATGTTGTAAAAATGTTTTAAAACAGAAAAGATCTTGTAAGAAAACAGAAAGTCTATTAAGATTACCTAAGATGGAGGGAGGGGGAGGTATCCCAAAAAAAAACACAGAGGTTCTGATCTAAAGAACAAAATAAATACTTAAAAAAAAAATGCTAATTGTATGGAAAATTTCAAGTCCTTTGACAGTATGATAAAAATTAGAAGTATATAATAAAAAAAAGATTACCTAAGACAGTAATTCTCAATCGTGGATCAGATAACAATGTGAACATCACTTAGAAACTTGTTAGAAATAAGACCTTTTAGCCCTCACTACAGACCAATCAAATCAAGAAACACTGGACATGGGCTCAGAAATGTCTTTTCATAAGCCCGACAGGTGATTTGATGTACAAAATAGCTCAAAGCACTGATCAAAAGCTAGAGATATTTTCATAATGAAGTCTAGAAACTCAGAATCTCAAAGAGAAAACTAGATATGGTTAACTATATACAGAAGCATAAAGTGATTGATAAGGACATATGTTCAGGTTTATTAGATACTGTTAAGGCGAGCAAGAAATGGAAACAAAGTAAAAGTGAATTTTGGTGAAAAGAAATTTTGGAGAGGTTCCTGATTAAAAAATTACTGCTTTATGATGTGATTCTATTTAAACAAATGTGAGTTTCTCTATGTAAAATATATGTGCAAAAATAAGTTATTTGGTTAAATTGCCTCACAATTACGGTATTTTTGGTTAACTACTGCCTAGTGATAATTCATACTTCAAAATGCTTAAATATAACCCCTAAATACTATTTTCCACTAAAGGGAAGAAAGGAGTTTTGTTTGTTTTTTTGAGAAATGACTCTTTGTAGTCTCAAGAGAAGCCCAGAAACAGTTTAAAGGTCTTACTGTATTAACAGACTTCAAATACTTTTTCTAATTTTAGAGTTCCCAATTTTGCTAAAACAACCAACAAATTCAATCATTAGCTTCTGAGGAGTTCGTGAGAGAAAAAATTAATTGGTGGGAAACAGCATATAAAGAAAAGGATCCATGAGGAAAAGACAAAGCAAACTAAGCACCAAACTGAAGCACACAACTCTGGGCAGGAAGGAAAGGGGGGAAGAGGAGGGGGCGGGTAAATCCCAGGAATACAATGATGTGAAATTTATATATAAATTATAAAGAAAAACAAAGGATCCAACATACATGTTACTTTTTAAAATAAAAAAGACCAATAGTTTTTTTTAACCAAAAGTTTTTAAAATCAAGTTTTCCTTGATAGAAATACTCCAACTATCAAATTAAGAAGGGTTAATTTAATCACATCAGGATTTTACACACCTCTGATGAATTAAAGGATCTAATCTAAGCACATGATTTTTGAAGACAGCAAACTTCTCAAAAAAAAAAAAAGATAGAGATACAAGTTTCCTTATTGGAGCACATACTCTTGTCCTGAATATTTTTAGTAAAAACTCAATTTAAAGCTGAGAAATACAGGGAACAGAACACACTAAATCACACAAAAAGGATGCAATGAGCAAAATCTATTTTGTGTGGAAACTACTAGTCTATTAGACAATCTCATTTCTTTTACAGAAAAACTGGTAGGAAAGAAGTATACCTATACACTAAAAACAAACAAACAAAAAAAAAAAACAAAATAAAATAAGGGAAACAGGAATTGATTTGAATGTATTGACCTTACTAGGATTTAGATTCAAACAAAAAGTGAAAAAAGAAATGGAGAAATCAAAATGCTCACAAAAATGATGATAAAGTCACTATTCTTTTTTTTCCCTAGTTCCTGAATTTTTTGGGCCCTAAGTAATAATATATATATATATATATATATATATACACACATATATATACATATATATATGGTGAAAAATACCATGTCTAGAAGTCTTTCAACATCACTTGTAGTTGTGAAATTGGTAGATAGAATTAGAGGTAAAAGACCAGTTAGTAACTGTGACTGAACATGTAAATTAGTCATTCACTTTGTGTTTGTTTATGCTTGAAAATTTACACAATAACTAGTTAAAATAATATTGATGGTACATTAGAAACTGAAAAATGTTCTATTGCAGTGCTAGTTATATGTTCACAGATTTTTTAACATCACATTCAATATTAATTTTTGTTTACCTTTTTACTTAATCTTTGATTTTCCTTTTCAATTTTCAGGATTTTGGAAGTATTGCCTTCTGTAGAATCCACAGTACTCCGAAGTTCTTCTACAGTTTTTGCCAAACTCTGGTTTTCCATTTCTAATTTCAATAACCTGCTTGACGTCAACTCATTCACCTCATGACCCAAAGATTTTTGTGGTGCTATATTTAAAAAAAAAAGTGACTCATAAAACTATGTTCAGTCTTTATTTAAATACTGAGTAGAAGTATACTGTATCACATGGTCCTTAGCTTTATAAAACCTATTTTAAAAGGTAAGGGAGGTAAATCTTGAATTTTCAATTCACCCACATGCATTTTGGTAAAAAACAAACTAACCACTATACAAAATGTGGACTAAAGACACTAGAGTTCCAGTTCTAATTAAAGAAATTAACCACCTGACAATGCCCAAGTCAATTCAGACCTTAGTGAATCTTAGGTGACTTGTATAAAATGCAGTTACTACCCTGTATACCTTACACAGTGATGATGTGGTTCAAATAAGAAGTCTAAAGCATGCCTCACACTCTACTTTCAAAAATCAAAGAAAGAGAGCTTAAAGGGGAAATACCCTAATAAGATGCTAACATTAAATACTGGTCATCTCAAAAAATCTTCCTCTAAATGAGTAATCTTTGGTTAAATGTAAAGAGCAAAATTTACTCTATTAGCCAAAGGAAATCATCCAAGTAAACTTCTACTATATGATATTTTCTTAAATAAGAAAACTCAGTTTCTAATTCTCTGAATAATGCTCTCCAGTAAAATAATTATTAAAATATTCATTAATGACTATAAATAATAATTAAAATAATTATTATGGCTATCAATAATTATTAATGCCCACTGGTAATTATTAAAATAATTATTGATGACTCTAGAGCATACTTTGCTCTAAAATACTTTGATGGTATAAAAAAAGGATTTACAAGCTTAGAAGTTATTTTGAAATTCTTGAGTTCAGAAAGGGGAATGAACAAAAGTATAAGAGTGCATTTTAGGTGTGCTTACTTTTGTGAACGTCAAAGGTTCTCCAACAGAAAAAGTAAAGAAGTACTTAAACAAATAGGAAAATTACATCCCCATAAGCACATGTTCTCTTAAAAACTAGATACTGTAAATATTCAACAGCTTTTAAGACAGCCTCCATCCTTATTTTTGGCTTTTATCTAATTAACATTTTATTAATCTTTTATTTTATTAATCTTTTAAGGAAAAACTGGTATGTTGAACAGTCATTCAGCTTTCATTTTTTAAATATCACATATATACTATAATGTTTCAAGCATACAACATTCAATATTTGTATATATTGCAAAATGACCATCAGAATAAGTCTACTTAACATCCATTACCACATAGTTACAATGTTTTCTCTTGAACTGAAAACTTTAAAGATCTACTCTGTTAGCAACTTCAATATATACAATATAGTATCATAACTACAATCATGATGCAGTACATTATATACCCAGAATTTATAACATCACTGATTTTTTAAAAACTTCTGTTAGCTTGTCCAAGTATACCTTAATAAAACTAATTCATAATCTGTGGCATGCATTTCAAATAAAAAGGCTACAATCCATTGAGATGTCTTGATGATACTTCCAAAAATATGTAGTTTAAAGAAGTCTTCAGGTCAGGATAAGAAGAATTAAAATTTCCTTATGAACATCTTAAGTATCTATGTAAACTTCGGTTAAAAAAGAAATTTGAATTGTAAATTCACACTAATCCGATGACATACAAAATACCCCTGAATATACATAAAAATTCGGAAAGCAAACCTAAAGTGTGAAAGCAACTTAAAAAGTATTAAGTAACTTTAATTTCCTCCTTTATATTTTTTCATAAATTTTCTACAAGGTTCCTTATACAACTAAGAAAAACCTAACAAGTCCCAAAATTATATCGCATTAAAATGAGTATTTAGGGTTGTAACCCCAGCTAAGATCAAATGCAAAACAACTGAGATAAAATGATAATAACAGTTAACACTGCAGCTGTGAAATTTATATTAAGACTAGTAATAGTTCATACTGACAAATTCAATCCTCACAGCAATGTAACAGATAAAGAAACTCTTTAACAGTCTAATTGCAACAAGTTTAGTAGTAGGAAATATATTTAAGCCTGAATTGCTTTCTTTGTAATTCAACTCAGAAGGATTACAATAGAAAAAAATTCCTCCATTTAAGTAACATACCCCAGCAAGTTCACTGGCTGAATAGCATCACTTACTATATTGTAAATTTAATTATGTATAATTATGAAAAGCCTAATGGCAAAAATATGACGAGCCATCTACAGAAGTAATTGTTCTGTAAACATCAGACTGCAAGTACTCCTAAAGTCTGTCTCTACCGCATCACTATATCCTTAAGGTCTGGTCTATCATTTTCACATGATGCTGGTCTTTATACTCATCAGTGTGACATTCTTTTAGAATGATCTTCAGAGATATTTAATAAATATCTGCTAAAGTAAGGCATGCAGGTGAAATAATCTAAAACTGAGTAACTAAGGAATTATGGGAACAATCTAATTCAAGTAAATGTTGATTCACTGAAACTCATTGAAACTGAATTTCAACACCAGTATTATCATACGCGGTGCTACAACCAAAACAACTGTGTTGAATGCGTATGCTCAGGAGCAAGAAAGTGGACAAGTCAATATAGAGGCCAAAAATAAAGTCCCAAAAGGCAAACATTCATCAGGCTTGGATGTTTATATTCTTTCTAATATTAAGTGGGCTGGGCGGTAAATCCTAAAATGGACATTCCATATGTTGACAAAAGTATTCAGGAAGATCTTTAACTTGCTTTATTCTGGCTACATAGTAACCTAAGAATCTTCCCACTATATTGTTTTGGGTTGACTATATTTAATGGTCATGGCAATCAGGAGACCTTTTCTGTTATATTTAGTAGGTGGCTATATTTCTACAAACAAATTAATGAGCTGATATTTCAACTTGTGACATTAACATGAAATAGTGTCTATAAACAACTGATCAAATCTGCCACTACACTCAAAGAGTTCAGTTGTAAAACATGCAAACATAAGGACCCAGGATATGAAAATACATATTGCTTTTTAAATCCTATCTAGACAGCTGGCCTTCTGAGACATTTCCAACTGAGCAAACTAAAGGATTGCAATAAAATATCCAGAAATGTATGCATAAATATAACTTCATTTATTCATTTATCTAATACCTTCAGAGATTTCACTAGTTCTGGATATCTGCTCCAGCTCCCAGCCAAGATGTAATGACTCATCCATACTTTGCTTCTGCGCCATTTCCAAAGTCATATTTTCTTCCATTAATTCTTCAATCTTTTTTCTATCCATATCACGTTCCTTTTTTATTGGCAGGGCGTAGGGAGAGAAGACAAAACTGAGAAACAGTACAATTTCAAGCTGGTATTTTACTATTTACAACTTATCAGAAACTGAGGATAATTTTGAATACTTAAAATTTATTATAATAATTGCTGCTGGTCTTCATACTGATCAGTGTTAAATCCTTTCAGAATGACCTTCAGATATACTGTGAAAAATCTTCATAGTCAATACAGTGGTTAGTGATAACAACAAAAGATTTCTGACGCAATGCTAAATTTTAGCAAATTTATTTCCGCATTTTACAGGCATGTTTATACAGTAACTTAGTAATAATCCTTTTGTAACAAAAGCAGAAATTTCTACTACTATATATATAAAATTGGAAACTTCTAATTTACTTAACTATCTCTTCTCTGCTAAAAACTCAAGCACACTAACTATCTTGATCATTACAAGGAAACTGGATGAATCTTAGATTTTTTTCCTTGGAAGCCATGAAATTTACTACCTTATAATACTTACCATCTCCATATCATGCAATTTAGCCTTGAGCTGTAAATTCTCTTTTTCTAATTCATGTAATTTATCAGAACGTGCTCGAGTCCCTTCTAGTTGGTCTTCCAACATGGTTTTTGTTTCCAATAAAACTTGATTATCTTCTTTTAATTCCTATAAACATTTCAAATAGACTTTATTCATCATATGTTAACATCTATTACTTTTTAAGCTCTGTAACATGAAAATTCCTTATTGCAAAATAAGGTATTAAGCTACCTTTATCAACATTAGCAACTGTAATGCTAATGAGTAACAGGAATAATTCATTTCCTTTAGGTTTTTTCTTCCCCTCCAAAATTTAAACTATTAGACAAACAATGCACAAAATACTTACATTAAGAAGAGTAGTACAACCCTAATTTCACATGAAATTGTTCAGGCAAATTTAAATTCCTTAGTCACAAGGATAAGGAACTAAATATTCCAGACATTTAAGACAAAACTCTGTAGAATCAGAACTGATTTTAGTATTTCTATTTCAACTGTTAGCTTGAAAGTGAAGAATTTGGGGATTTTAAAGTAAAATAGTAGGATTTGGACTAAGACATATAAATCATAAACCAAAGTTCTATGAATAAATATTTTACAAAAGCATCTTTAATAATGATTGTCTTGCATATATAACATTAATGATGACAAAATAATGGAAATGCATTCACAATTATGAAATCTCCATAAACAGCTTTAATTCTATTAAAAAATTGTATTATTTTTTATTGAGGTGACCATAATTTATAACACTTTATTTAATTTAGGGGTATAGGCACACAACTTTTCAGATGTACATTACTGCATCATGTTCAATAACAAAGCACCAGTAATCCTCTAGCAGCTTACTAGGCCCACTTTCTCCCTTTGCACCCCCTTTGGGACCCTCAATCCTACAGTCAGGCTTCTAAGCTTTGTTTCAGTTTAGTTTTGTCTAGTTCCTTTCTTTGGTTTCTCTATATTCCATTTGAATGGAATCACCCAGTATTTGTGTACTACATTCTTTCAACTTTACATAATAACTAAGCTAATATGCAGGAAAACTTGTTTTTTCCTAATTTGTTTACATATATATCCTTCACTGACTCTAATTTGGGATTCTCAGTTACGCAGCTATCAAAAATATTTTACTTTAGCTTTTAGGAACAAGTTTGATATTAGCAGTAATACTCTGACTATGAGAGAAGGATCCAAGTCTGCCCCACCATATTAAATAAAGAAATTAAAATAGCCCCCAAAATAGTTCAATAAAATTAATGTTTAGATATTCCTTTTTAAAAGTCTAAGTAATGTGGTAAGATAAACACCCAAAGGTATTAATGGCTTGCTCAACACTTCAAGGCTACAATTTATTAACTGCCTTTTAAATGCATTTTGAAAAAAATCATTAAAAAAAATAAATTGCACAACATACCTCAACTCTTGCCTTGTAGAATTCAATATCATGTAGTCTCTCTTTATATCTGCTGACTTCACTTTCGAGCTTATCAACTCTGATTGCTTTCTCCCGAAGAGCATCTAATTCATCTCGGTACATTCTTGCTGAACGAGCATCAGAAAGCAAATTCATATTCTAAATGTAAATAAAAATTATTAATATTTTGCATTTTCAAGTTCATATTCCTTGGTTGCACAACAGTGTGAATTTTTTTTTAAGATACTAGGTCTTGCTATGTTGCCTGGGGTAGTCCCATACCTGCGGATTTGAGTGATTCCCTAGCCTCAGCCTTCCAAGGCTGGGATTACAGGCTCGCACCACTGTGCCCAGCTATTTTTTTGAGACTCGGTCTCATTATGTTGTCCGGGGTAGTCTCAAACCTGGGGACTCAAGTGATTCCTAGCCTTGGCCTCCCAAGACTGGGATTAAAGGCACGACCCACAGACTGAGCTCAGCCCCTAACAAGTGTGAATTTTATGGAACATAAATTACATCTTGTTTTTTAAAGGGGGACATATAATAAAGTTTTTTTAACCAATAATAAAAAGCATTTTAAACTTACATGTTTATATACCTGTATATATATGGTAATTTTTATATAATGTTCTGTACCAGAAATATAAAAAAAATTCAGTATTCTGTATAAAAAAATACCCTTTATTTAACATACAATATACAATTAAAGCAAAAAAAATTAATGTTAAACAGGAGAGTAAAAACAAATTATATTAGCAATGTTTGTTAGTTACTTTAGAGAAATCATCCTTCCATACGGATATATTGTAGTATACCAAAATCCTGATTAGAATTTTTAAAACTGTATTATAACTGAGGTATAGCTGATTAATATGGTAATATAATGTAGGTATGTATGTCTCACACCTCTTCAGATGTATGTTACCACACAATACCTACCATCAAAGTACCCCATAACGGCTACCATAGTCCTCTGAGCTATGTAAATGATCAGGGCACAAGAATAGTATGTATCTTAATGCAATTTGATACAAATATTAAAATTTGACTTATAAAAGTCCTTTTGTAGTTCTTTAGAAGTTATTAAAGTGTGAACAAGGTATATTTGTACGTTTCTGAAGCCCTTTCAGGAAGTCAACAAAGTCAAAACTATTTTCATAATAACAGTAACACAGTATTATTTGCATTTTTCACTCTTTTTCTCTCATATGGGCACAGCAGAACTTTCCAGAGGTTACCTGGCATGTGATATCATAATAGAATGAATGTAGAATCTAGTAGCCTTCAGTTAAACCAAGCATTATAGAGATTTGCAAAAACATAAGCGTACCATTCTTAATTTTGTTTTGTAAATGATGGTTTTAGTTAAATGCAATTCAGTTAAAATAGAGCTACTTTAACATTAAATAGTTTCATGGTTTTTTTTTTTGTTTTTTTTTTTTTTTTTGAGACTAGGTCTTGCTATTTTTGCCAGTGGAACCGCAGGCTCTCATTGCCCGGGGTACCACAGACTCAAGCAATCCCCAGCCTCAGCTTCCCAGGTACCTGGGATTACAGGCGCGAACCACCACACCCAGCTATTTTTTTTGGAACTAGGTCTCGCTACGGGCCCCAGGCGGGACTTGAACCGCGATCCCTAGCCCCAGCCGCTTCATAGGCTGAAGCTTACAAGCACGAGCCACCGTGCCCGGCCTAGTTTCATGTATTTTAAATACATTAATATTTTTTAGTTCTTAGTTTTAATTTCCATAGTCAATGCAGTATATATAATCTACATTAAATAATCCTCATTAATTTCTAACATTGGGAAAAGAACCTTGAGACCAACAAAATTGAGAACCATTGTTTTAGAGGAAACACACATACAAAAACTTTGAAATAAACTGAAATAGCAGGATATCTAGAAATAGATATAGAAACGAAACCACATATCTAGAAATTGATATGAAATTGAAAGTTGAAATTGATATAAACCATTTATGGATTAATGAAGATCTCAGATACTAAACCTCCAAATGAAAGTGAAAATTACAGACTAAGTGAATATTTAACATCATCTTGGTTCAAGGTGGAAAAAGTTTTAGTACATATACAATATATACATAAACGTAAAGAACAAAATGATTAATTAAAAAAAAACAAAAAAATTTAGTGATTTGCAAAAAGCAAAAAGCTTTGCATATCATGAAAAAGGTGAAAAATTAAAAGAACATTCTGTCATATATAAGTTAACATAAAGCACCATTGAGTGGTCAGGGCTAACTACATAAATGGTATAGTTGTTTCAGCTTTTAAGTTCTTAAGTGGTATAGTTGTTTCAGCTTTTAAGTCCATAGCAGTCAACTACACAAAAAGAAAAACTGAATTTCCTCAGTCCAACCAGGCCAATTTGAAACTCAGCAAAGTTTGTACAGCACTGGTATAGAAGAACATTTAAAAAACTTTATTTCTAGGTTTGGCTCAGGCAAGTTTTGAACAAAAAAAAGTAAGTCATCACTACTTTTTTAAACTTCATGTAACCTCATTTATTTCTTTAAATCAAGAAGGCAAAACTATAAATTCTAAAGTAAAAAAAGCGGTTTCCAGTAGCTTAGTAGGCCTATACACTAAAATCTCCCAAGTACAAACCTCTTGTTGCAGCCTTTTTAGTTCTATTTCCATTTGCTCAACTTCTTGCTTACAGTCCAACAACTGTTCAGTCTTTTCCTCCCTTAAATGCCAAAAAAAAAAAAAAAGTTAATAAAGAACAAGACTTACTACTTTCAAAAGCTATGCTCATTATCTGCTTAATATAAAGTATCATCATTACTAAAAATGCAGCTGGGAAAAGTATTAGCCATATCCTCAATGCAAGGTAAAAATAATTAGGAATTTATGACTTAATGTCATCAATTAACCCCCTACCAACAAATTGTCCAAAGGCTAACCTCAGACTAAAATCCTCATGTATTTTCAGACCAAATGTGTTTTCTTTACCTCTGTCCTGTTCTCAGTCCTCTCCTCCTCTCTTTATAGCCAAAGACAAATAAGCCACCTTGGAAAGCTATATGAGGACCCTCAAAACACTAAAAATAGATCTACCAGTGACTCCACTCCTAGGATCTACTAAAAAAAACAAACAAAAAAACCACACTAATTTGAAAGGAAACCTGTACTCCTATTTACCACAGTACTACTTATAAGATAAGGAAACAACATGAACATCAAAAAACAGATGAGTGAACCAAGATGTGGTTTATATATACTTAATGGAATACTACTCAGGGATCAAAAAGAGAAAAGATGCTAGATGCTGCAACATGGATGGAGCGCGAGGACATTATACTAAATGAAATATCAGAAAGAGAAAGAAAAAGAGCAAATGGTTATACTTACAGGTGAAACGTAGGAAAGCCAAAACTTACAAGCTGACCATAGATTTGAGGAAAATAGCAACGGAGGAGGAGGGAGAGGGGTCAAAGAATGGAGGAAAGAGCACAAGGAACGATGGTGATGGGTCACATGGTGGTGTGAGAACTACCAGGACTACACCTGAAGGGGGCACAATGATGTAAGAAAATATAAATAAAGAAATAGTCTAGAAGCATTTATATATATAGTACTTATTAATAATAAGTAAATAACAACCTAAAAACATAAAAAAGTGGTTGTTCTATTTGTACAGAAAGTTTAAGCATGTAAACATTCAAGAATGTTAAAAGCAATTCACAATATTTCCAAGAAATTAACCAAATTTTCATAAAACTGAGCAATTCCATTTCTACATTTATCCCCAAAAAATGAAAACAGGGACTCAAACATATATATACATTTAAATATACACATATAACTATATACAAATATATATGCACATGTAAATATACACATATGTATATACAGATAAACATATATACATATATGAAAGTTTGAGTCCCTGTTTTCATTGTTTCTAGTTTTTTTATCAGCCATTCTCATAGATGTGAGGTTTTGGTTTTCATTTGCATTTTCCTAATAAGCAGTGATAACAGCAACCATTTCTTTTCTACAACTCCATCTTTTGCCTTCACACAAAGCTCTTCCTCAGAGAATAAACACATGTTCATCTTTATTTTTGATTCTTTCATTTTTTACCTATAGTTCTTTAATTGAAATTCACTTTGGTGTTTATGAAGACAAATTTTTCTAAGAGTTATACAGGAGTCCCTGCAGCAATAAAAGAATTTCTTTTGCACCTCCACTCATGCCTACCCATTTGACACTGCCATAAACAAACACTGATTGTCTAATTCAACTGAATAGAATTTTAGATCTTTTTCAAGAAGAGCTTTAGAAATACTTAGTATTTAATGACCTAATAGGTAAGGCCACTCTTTTTGACACTCTCTCCTTTGGCTGCCATGACTTCACAGTCCTAAAATTTCCTACTTCTTACATATTAATTCTCTAGCCCTTTTGTTGATTTCATATCTTTCAGGTAACAATCACCAAGCTCTCACTATCTGCACCAGGCACTTTCAATGAGCACTCTACATGTTGTCAAGACTTAATCCTCACAAGGGCTCTCTAATGGAATAGTAGCAGTGATAGCAGCCTACCTTTACTGAGCACTAACACACTGAACATTCTTCCACTGCACATATTTATCTCACATAAAAACCATACAGCAGGAATAATTACTATCCCTTCTTAAAAGGCAAGGAAAACAAGCAGAGTTAGAGAAATTAAGTAACCCATAAAGAAGTAAAAATCCAGAATTCACACTGAGGCGGCGTACCTCTAAAGTTCATGTACTTGATTATATGCTGCATCTCTCTGGAGCCTTGCTTTAGATGAAGAAACATGGTGAATGATGGCATGGGCCTTAAACCTGTAAGAAGTGCTTTAATGTTTGCTTTTCAGATTTCAACTTTCTAACTCTTCGTGTTCTTTCCGGGCAACTTTACCCACGCACAAGACTTCAACTGTTTGATGCTGCCTATTACTTGGTATCAATATGCTTAGGGATCCCAGATTCCTACTCTCTATTCTGTATCATAAACTAGTCAGTCAATTACCCAGTGACCACATCCACAGACATGTTTCAAACATACCTCTAATTATGCTAAAAACTAAGCTTATCTTTTAGCATTATCGTTTTCCTCTCTCTTATGTTCTCTGAGTAAATAGCACCACCACCCACATAAACAACTGACTAAAGCAAACAAGAAATTATACCAAAGACATTACCTTCTCTTCTTACTTCCTCTGCAACATCATTGTTTCAATCTTAGATCATACATACTAAGCCTTAGCTCCACACCACTTTCTTGTCTGGATTTTCTTTCAATCTACTGTCACCAGAATTATTTTTTTTCAGTGTGAGCACTGGTTTGTTGTCTCAAGGTAAGTGTAAATGTGTCTGGTATTACTTCCCTGTGGGAAAACTCCCCTGGGAGTCCCCACTGTTTAAAGTCCAAACTTTCAAGTACTACACACATTACAACCTTCCATGTGGTCACTTCATTACAGGTTTTGCCACGCCTGCTTCTTCCACTTAAGTAGTTGCAATTCCTTCTGCTTACAATACTAAATTAACTCTTTTCAATCTAGTCAGTGAATCTAGTGTCTTATATCAGCTAAAACGTTGCACTCTAAAAACTTCCTAGTACTACTTTTCCTTTTCCAAATCTGAAACAATCAAAACCCCTTTTGACTTCAATCACAGGCTGTACAGACTTCAAATATACTTCCAGTTTTATTATTCCACTAATCTGTTTTTTTTTCCTTTGTTTTTCAGACTAGGTTTCACTATTTTTGCCCGTGGAACCGCAGGCTCACATTGCCCACAGTACCACAGACTCAAGCAATCCCCAGCCTCAGCTTCCCAGGCAGCTGGGATTACATGCGTGCACCACCACGTCCAGCTATTTTTTGGGGACTAAGTCTCGCTATGTGCCCCTGGCGGGACTCAAACTGCAATCCCTGGCCCCGGCCATGGCTTCCTAGGCTGCCCCTACAGGCATGCGCCGCCATGCCCAGCCTATTCCACTAATCTGTTTACAAGTTTATTGGGGTATCACACAGCATGGTGACTAATTAGCAACATGACATTGTTAGTAACTCTGTATTAAGTATTTAAAAATTGCTGAGATTTTTTTTCTAAGAGATTAGGTCTTGCTATGTTGCCCAGGGTAGTCCCAAGCCCATGGACTCCACAAGTGATCCCCAGCCTCAGCCTCCCAGGTAGCTGGGATTACAAGCACGTGCCACCACACCCAGATATTTTTTTGAGACCAGGTCTTGCCCAGGGTAGTCTCAAACTCACGGACTCAAGTGATTCCTAGCCTCCACCTCCCAAGTAGCTGGGATTACAGGCATGCGCCACCACGCCCCGCTGCTAAAAGATCTTAAAAGTTCTCATCATAATAAAAAAATTTTGTAGCCATATATGGTGATAGGTATTAGCAGGACCTGTGGTGATCATTTCACAATGTATACAAATGCTGAATCATGTGTACAACTGAAACCAAAGTAATGCTGTATGCCAATTAAACCCCAACTAAAAATTAATGAATAATTTTATCTTATAACTAAAAAAGGGGAGAAAGGATTTGAGTGGTTTTCCAAAGATGGTACATAAGTGGCCATCAAACACATGAAAAGATATTTAGAATTATTAGTAATCATGCATCATCAGGAAAAACCACAGTGAGGTATCATTTCACAACCACCAAAACAGCTTAACTAGTATTGGTGAGAATATAGAGATACTGGGATCTTCATACATGTTGGTGAGAATGTAAAATGGTATTGTCTGTAGTCTAACAGTTCCTCAAAAAGTTAAAGGGTTACTATATGGTCCAGCAATATAATACTCATAAATACCTACCAAAACTGAACAATCTACACCAATCAATAGGGCACACATTATTGTTCACAGAAGCATTGTTTATAATCATCAAAAAGTAGACCCATTCAAATATCAACAGCTATAAGGAGGAATGTTGCAACCTGAATGAACCTTGACAACACTATGCTGAAGAAAGAAATCTGTCACAGAAAATTACATAAAACATTATTCCATTTATATAAAATGTCTAGAAAAGGTAATCCATGAAAATACAAAGTTTATTAGTAGTTATCTGGAGCCAAGGCAAAGGGAGATAGGGAGTGAATGCTAATGACTATACAGTTTTTATTGGGGTAATGGAAGTCCCTTGAAATTAGAGCATGATGGCTGCACAATTTCAAATAAATGACTGAACTGTACACTTTAAAAAAATGAATTTTATGAATTATACCTCACAAAGATGTTAAAAAATATATAGTTTATATGAGAGGAAAATTCTGAAAACGGAATCATGTAAGGTAGAGAGAATTATAAAAGAAAGTTTTTCATAATGTCAACTACTGTACAGAAATGTAACTATTGTAAGGACTTCAGTCTCCATCTAAATTGCAAATAATACTTTTATTCTATATGCTAATAAATCAAGAGCAACTGTTTATGTATCACCCATAAATACATAAGCTATCAGCTAATTCGTAGTTCTCATTATTATAATTATTTATAATAGTTTCTATAAGATATAAGGCAACTGAGTTACTTTTGTCAACCATGATCTCTATACCTCATCCCTTTTAGTAAAGATTTGCCTCCCCTTACCTCCAACCCCCCTCAAAGACTTGCAATATATGTTACTAAGAAGAAATTGGTGAAGAAATACATTTTCAAAGAGTAACAAAGACATTAGCTAGTAAGTAATGTAATGTTTGTTATTGGAAATACTTGCTATATCTGCTATATATTAATTTGTTCACTAAAATTTTGTTTACATTTTCAAGTCAGATTTTGAAAAGCCTAAATTTTATCAAACTTTCTAGCTGCTTGTAATTTTAATATACTCCATGGTCAAGTAAATTTTATTAAAAAATCAAATTCTAATATACTGCAAAATGTTAAATAGATTCACAGCCAGCCATCACTGCAGTTCTAATTGCATGCTTTATCTAAAGACTAGAGAAGATTGTACTAAATTATATGGAACAAACTAGTGTTCACTGTTTAGGCTATCCATTAACTGCCAGTCAAACTAATAACAGCAATCTCTTCCCTAATTTTCCTGGTGCAGCTGTTTACAGAATATCCTGGGCGTGTTCACTCCAATAGATACATAATAATGCAGACATCCACAAAGAAAGCTGTATTTTTTTGTTTTCAATTTTCCTATAGACTGTACATTTTTTTCAACCTTGCAAATTCAAGCACTTTCTTATGCTAACTGCCTAAATAATATGTAAATAAAGTTAACTGCTATATTGTGTCTTTAAATTTACGATCTATAGTCTGAATTCCCAATTCCAAGAAAACAAATGGAAAGAAGAAAAGAAAGTCCAAAACATAAAAATTTTTTGTTCTTTTTTTAAAGCAAAATAAAAAAACTCCAGCAGAGACTGGCCATGTGTTTATAAAATTTACCATTTATAAATATATGAATGTAGATAATGCACACAAATTTTTTCAATATGGTCTTTATAATTAGTATCATAAAACTGGTATTTTTTAGTGGTTTTCAGTATTTTATATTTTAAGTATAAATATGACATTAAACAGACCCCAATTTGTCAAGGAAATATTACTGTCTTATAAAAGAAAGGGAATTTTAACACTAGAAAGACAGGAAAGACATAAATCTGAAATAAAGGGCATCCTCAAATTGTGGAATTTAGGATTAGAAATATTTATGTCATTATTCTTATTTTTCTCATTTTAAAAAATACTAGTGAAAACTTGATACACAGTAACAACCGGGAACCACTGGTTTATATGCTGTAGCCTAAAAACATTTGTTTAAATCATCTCTACAGACTAATAAACTCAACGAGCCTTGAAAATCAGCAACTTACAATTCCTGCCTAAGTCTTCTTATCTTAGCCTTAGCATCTGCCAATTCTACTGACAGATGTTGTCGACTTTCTGTTCGCTTCATGCCTGGAGAACCGCAGGGTGACTGGGCAGCTGAAGAGGCATGGGGGAGAAAATGAAGACCATCCCGCTCCTCAGAGAGTTCTATGATAGTCTAAGGAAATACAGAAATAAACAGAAAACACTTAATATTCTGTGTGCTAGGGAACTAAGCACATCTAGTACAGTTCCAAGCCTAAGTATCATACTACAATATCAAAAATGACTCAAAGGTCAAAAATATTTTAACTTTGCAATATTTAGTCATCTTATCTTTGACAGTTTCAGGCAATAGTTCTTGAATGAGTTATTCAGTTATTATTACAGGAAGATAATTTTTTTCTCTTCCTAGTTTTGTAACAAAAGTTAATTGTGGTAAAACAATGACATCAGATATCAACTATTGGAAAGGCTTAACAGACTGTCAATAAGGAAAGAAATTCCTCATGAACAATATGACTACAACTGTGCTGTTTAATACTGCAAGTGACTAATTTCAAAGTGAAAAAGACTAAGTACCTTTAGTCACACTAGCCACATTTCATGTGTGCAACAGTCATACCTTGCTGTTACTGTGTTGTACAGCACAGAAATACAATCTGGCTATCACTGCTGAACCAGACAACATTATTCTGGAATTATAAAAAGGGACCTTACAGGGTGCCTTTTTAAATCTTTTTAAACCTCACAGGGTTAGTTAGTTCAATCTCGTCGATCTGCAGGTAAGGCACTGAGTCAGAGAATGACTTGTCCATATCACATAACTTAAATAGGAGTGTTAAGAGAACACACCAAGTCAGTCTCCTGACTCATATCTTTTGTGTCTCTGACAATACTAACTCTAATGTGCTTCCCTTATCTCAGTGTTTCCTTTACCATATTCTCCAGAGACCCTCCATGAGACACAAACCCCTTTCTTGTAAATCTAGTGACAATATATGAGTATCTTATAGCACAAAGCTGGCATAATGCAGAAAAACATAAATTCATTAAAACCTCCTTTATTTTTTGATAAAAAGAGAACCAGAGATTATTTGTGCTGCGGTATTATTTTTCACATTTACTTTTAAATTGTATATATACTAGGAACAAAAATTGTAGTCTTTCCCCAGAAAATCTGGTTAAAATTAGCTAACAATGGACTCATCTGAGTTCAGAAAATGAGCCCACCATTTTTCTTCCTTCTTAGAACTACAAATTAAACTAAAAATGCTTAATGATGCAGGTAATGAATTTTAAGATTGCCAAATAATTTTTCTAATTATGTCCATATCCTTTAGTTTTGACACAGACGATGTATTTCTCCAAATAATGCCTTCCCCTTGTCTTATATTGATCATTTCACATAAGTAAGATCAAACAGATGTCCTTCAACCAAAGTACAGATTTTTAGATTTAATTCTACATTATATGGACGACATCTCCACTGTCTTTAAATACAAATAGACGAATGTTCTAGAAAACAGATAAAAGCTGAAAAGATACTAAATTAGTTGATAGCATATGGTTCAAAAATCAGATTGAAAATGAAGTGATATAAGTTTCTCAAGATAGGTTTGAAAGATATTAGGGATGTTTTTCAATTTACTCTCTTCCTTTGGTCTCACTCTTTAAATTTGAAAAAAAACTTAGTTGTTGCTCTAAAACATTTTTTAATTTACTTTCTGTATTTTCTTCTCTCTTACTGAAGAAAAACTGAAATTCCTTTCAGAATTGAATACAGAGACATGAAGTTTTGTTCAGAAAAAAAAATCTTAAGAATTTCTTCTATATAATCTTTTAATATTAAGAGTAATAAATGTTCCATAAGTTCAAACCTACCTCTCCCACAGAAATGGGGCTGATCAAAGCTGTTCAGTCTCCTAACTGGCAGCATATTTTGGTCTGCTATCAAAAAAAATAATACTCACCAAAACATGCACTGAAGTCTAGACTTCTCCAAAACTTGTTAAGCTATTTTCAGAATTATAGACAAAAAATTTGATGAAATTTTACTCTTTTAAAAAAGCAAAGTACTCTCTTAAAGGATGTTATAATTCTCTTTTCTTACAATTACACTTCATTTAATGACTGCAAAAATTTGAGAACTTTTGTGGGACATTTTACTTAAAATACCTGTTATTCTCCTTTTATTAAGACTTATTTTTCCAACCATAGAATGTGAAAACTAAGAAATTAACCTTAAGCAAATTCTTATGCTTTAAGGCAATGATTTTTCCACTTGCATTAATGATATTTTCAGTTTCACACTTCTGTACTGTTGCCAGAGCTATGGGGATAACTAAAAAAACATACAAGACAAACTCAAACTCAGAATAATCTGAAAGAACTGAAGAAAACCTAGTTGCACTGTGTTTACTACCAATTTGGGACCTTTGTATATCCTTTCTGGCTCCTGTGATGCACACAAAAATAAAGTATTTTGTTACCTGTCCCTATGAAACCCTTATCAATTCTGAAAAAAAAAAAAAAAAAAAATCCTAAGATTATTTTTTCCCTCTTTTGGAAAGAAAAACAAACATACTGAAAGAAGTGCACAAACCTCTGAATGCTCATCCCTCTCATCTATAAGTCTTTTTAGGTGTGATGCCATATTCTTCAGGAGTGGTTCTATTTCCTCCTGAGACATATCAGTCACTTCCATCCACTGCAGATCAAATACATTTTCCTGATTATGAGTTACCTTTAGAAAAACAAGCAAAATAAACTAGTTAAAATTAACATATCAAAAAAATCTTAGAGTAATATTAGTTAAAGTGTATGTTCCATATAATAAAAACTAAAGCAAATATTATCTCTAAAAAACATTTAAAATTAAATGATAACAAGGCTATGAATCATAATTAGGTTTACTTAAGTATAATAAACTTATGATATTTTCCAGTCAGCTAAAACAAACCATTTAATTCAATGCACTTTTAAAGAAAGATAATATTGCTAGGTCTGACAAGTGCATTAACAAAATCAACTGAACTTCCCTTTAAGTAAAACTAAATTTATTGTACTTGGATTCAAAAGCAAAAGCTTTTAAGCCTATAGTAGATATGTTATTATGTTTTAATATCTGAAAGGCTAAATCTTTACTACAAAAGATGACAGTGTCCCAGAACCATAGGAGGATTTTTAAATTAAATCCGTGAAGTAATTGCTTCTCCTGTGATTCTGATAGTTTGCTCTAACTTTCACAATAAACAGCAAAAGTAACACTTTTAAAAGCAATGGAAAATCAGGTAACAAGCAATACTTACTAATTAAAAAAAACCCATGAGGGCAGAGATGTGAACACACACTGCTCCAAAGAGCACATACAGGTGGGAAAATAAAATTATGAAAAGATGCTCATCACTATTACTATTAGAGAAATGAAAACAATCAAACACCATTTCACACTTGTGAGAATGGCTAATTACCAAAAAGCAAGAAATAAATGGAGAGGATGTGGAGAGAAAGGAACCTTTGGAGGATGTTAGCAGAAATGTAAACTGGTGCCCAAGTTATGGAAGCAATATGGCACTACCTCAGATTAACAAAAATGGAAATTCCATACTAACCAGATATCCCTTCCAGATATACACATCTGTGTATTTAACCCCCAAATATATAAACACTAATTCAGAGATACATGCACCCCATATTTACTGATGCTTTTCTCCCCCACAAATACAAATAGCTGTAAACAACCTAAACATTACTGAGAGATGACTAGATAAAAATGTGGTATGTAGAGACAACAGAATGCTAGTCAACTATTAAAAAAAGATGAAATCTTATGACCTACAACAACATGGACAGACCTAGCACGTATTCTATGCTTAGTGAAATAAGACAGAGAAAGGCAAACAGTGCACAATTTCACTTACATGCAGTATAATGAGAAATGAAAAAATAGATGGATGAAATGAAACACACAAACTTTTAGAGTCTAAGATCAATAGTAATCACCAGAAGGGAAGGAGCAGTGGGTTAACTGTGTAAAAGGGGTCTACTTTATAGTGCAGAACAGAATTAAACATTTAGTCATAAATCTAATGTAGTACACGCACATTGATTTTATGATGCACACCTGAAACTTACATATATTTCAACTCAAAAAACAAAACAAAACAAAAAAACCAAACCATATAATATAAACAAACACACAACTGCCTGTGAAACAGTCTCTTCTTAAAATGCTTACTACTAATACCAACATGGTTGACAAGAAATATAATTCCAGAAATATTAACTAAGAGGAAGGACAATACACAGAAACCAAAGTCATTTAAATAGGGCTTATTTTAAACACTACCATTTCCCCTATCTGTACTTCTTTTTCTGATCCGTACGCAAAATTTAACATACTCTAGTTGTAAACACAACTTAGTAAGTACACAAGATTGAAAGTGTAAGATTGCACAGATACAAGAACAGCTTTAAAATGAATGCTAATAAATTGTATTAACTTCTATTATTTGACATAGCAATGCTCAAAATTTAAGATTTAAATGGATGTTACAAACCATTAATGTGTTTATAACTGAAATTATGTCTACAATAAAAATTAGTGTCCACTGACAAAAAAAATTACTGCAATGATATAATACTAAGACTATACTCTTACTTCACTTAAGTGTTGAATTACAGGTAATGATTATTTTTAATTGCTTTCATTAGACAATCATTCTAAAAAAGACATTTTATCTATCAAATAACACTTTCTGCCTTTGGATAAAGATATAGTACATTTGTAGTCAGTTCTGTGCCAAGTATAAAATAATTCATTTGACAAACTTTCTCTAAAGAGAAGATAAATTGTTGAAAACAGGGATCATTATATTTGACCTTGATCTGTTCATGTTTATCCTGTAAGTATTTTGGGAGAGATACAAACAAATGCACAACAAACTTCATGAAAAAGGTACATAAAATTACAACAGGTTATTACCTCTTGAATATGTGCAGCAACAGCTGCTTTTGTATCAAAATCTAAACCTTGAATCCTTTCGATAAATTCTTCTTTTTTCTGACACTGAAATAAATGAATAAAATGATCATTTGTAGCTTACAGTGTATAGTCCTTAACATGTTATAAATATCTGAAAACTCACCAGACTAAAAATGCTTGCTATGTTTCAAACAGCATAATGCAGGTTTTATTTTGCATTTAAATGGTCTAATATATTTACCTAATAAAAAGACAACAATTTATAAATACTTAATCAAAAACCAAAAGCACTGAAAATCCATACTATTTTTATGTTGGAAAGTTCTAAAGCAGCAAACCATTACACAACTCATCTGAGGTCAGTACAATATTATTATGCTAACTTTACAAACAGAAGTAAAGAATCGAGAACTTGTTTCAGGGAGGGTAAGTTACTTGCCAAAAAACACAGTGAGTCAGTGGCAGAATTCGGAATACAGCCAAAATACTCAGTCAGTCTTTGGCTATCATCAAACAACACAGTCTTTCTTTTTGAGAAAAAAAATTGTAAGCCATTTTTACTTAAAATTTACAATTTATTCTCACATCTTCAGCCTATCAACCTAAATAGAAGAAATCCACTTTTGTACCCCAGTTCAACATTTATAAGGTAATACAATAAACACTTGATTTGTTTCTAACAAAACATTAACAGCAAAATTTAAGAATGTGTATACAAATACACATGAATTAAGTGAAATAAAGGCAGTGATTTACTGTGCAACTTTTTAAAAGATTTATATACATTAAATATATAAAAATGCAAACCTAATCTTTTTTCTTTCCAGTAAATGGTGAATAACAGTTTAACAAGCATCTTAATCTCTGCTCCAGTCCCCATCTCTAGCATGCAATCCAACTGCTAGTGTAACTGTATTCCTGCAGCTACCAAATGAGAAGTGCATACAAAATAGACAGCACTGCTTTGTCTAGCTTAGCCTCATCTCCTAGGCCAATTACTGAACTAGTGAATACAATATACTCACAAAAAGAAAAATTGGCTCTTTGATCATTAAGAAACTTAGCAAGGTTTCAATGTATAGTTTACACATTTATATCAAATTGTGAGACTATTTCTGCAGTTATACAATTTAAACAACATTTTCATCAGCAAGAAGCTTTCTATTCAATAAAAATGAAATTATTTAGCGTAATATTTAAAAGATTTAATTAAATTGCCAGGACGGTACATTTCCTAATTGTGACTAGCAAGTCAGAATTTGGGAGGGGGGGATTAAGATGACATTAGATAAATCTTTGAGTAGTAAATAATATCTGACAGACCTAGTGAAATAATTAAGAATGTCTTTCTGATAGCAAATTTGTAGCACACATAAATGAAAATGAAGTTTTATATGCATGGTAACTTCATTTTTAAAACTTACAGCTTCCCAAAGTGTTCACTTTCTGAGCCAGTGAACATAAAAAATGGTGTTAAAACTATTGTGACCCTGAAGAGTGCCCCAACTCAACTGTCATATCTTTGCTTTCATTTTAAATTAAACACTTTTTCTAAGTCCTAGAGCCACTGAGTCTACATTCTTTAGATCACCCTCAAAAACATTAACACAAATTAATGAGAATTCTTCCTTTACTCTTAATACAATTTAGCTAAATCTCACCTTCATTGAAACTTTAAAAAATCTTAAGAATTCAAAAAATACCTGTTCAATTGGTAAGGCTTTTTTTTTTTTTTTTTTTTTGAGACTAGGTCTCGCTATTTTTGCCCGTGGAACCGCAGGCTACTGTTGCCCAGGGTACCACAGACTCAAGCAATCCCCAGCCTCAGCTTCCCAGGTAGCTGGGATTACAGGCACGCGCCACCACACCCAGCTAATTTTTTGGGAGTAGGTCTTGCTATGTTGCCCCGGGGAAGGACTCAAACCGCGATCCTTGGTTGCTGCTGCGGCTTCCTAGGCTGCCACTTACAGGCACATGCCATCGTGCCCAGCTTACTCTCAATATTTCTTTTTTTTTTTTTTTTTTTTTTTTTTTTTTTTTGAGACTAGGTCTTGCTATTTTTTGCCCGGGGAACTGCAGGCTCTCACGTTGCCTGTGGTACCACAGAATCAAGCAATCCCGTCTCACCTTCCCAGGTAGCTGGAATTACAGGCGGGCACCACCACGCCCAGCTAATTTTTTGGAACTAGGTCTCACTATGTTGCCCTAGACAGGACTCAAACTGCGATCCCTGGTGCCCACCGCAGCTTCCTAGGCTGCTGCTTACAGGCACGCACCACTGTGCCTGGTCTCAGTATTTCTTAAAGAAAGATCTGTGTGGAAAATGTTATTGAAGTTCAGGAAAGAGCAACCAAAACAAGCTACTGGACAATAATAAAATTAGAACTACACTATAGTGTTTCCAGTAAGAGTAACATCAGTTATGACTGAACAGTCATATAGCTCTATCAAAACAGATCAAAATAAACCACATAAAGTAAATACAAATAAAAAAATATGTTAAATGAATGACTACTGATAAAACTCCTAAGTGGTGGCAAGGATGTGGAGAAAGTGGAACTACTGAAAATGTTCTCAAATGTAAAATAGTACAGGCAATCCGTAATACAGTGTGGCAATTCTTAGAATGATGGACATAAGAATCACCATGATGCAGCAGCTCCACTTCTGACAGATCACAAAAGAAATGAAAGTGGGAACTTGACAGCTACTTGTACACCCATGTTTATTTAAAGCAGCATTATTCACAATAGCCAAAATGTGGAAGCCAGCCAAGTGTCTACCAAATGATGGCTGGATAAAACAAAATGTGATACATATACAAGACAATATTACCCAGGCCTAAAAAGAAAAGACACAGTGACATAACTAACACGTGGATCAGTCTTAAAGGTGTTGTACTAAGTGCAGTAAGTCAGGTACCACAGGACAAATACTGTATGGCTGCACAGATGCAGGACCACAGAGTACTCAAACTTGATAAAGTTGATAAAGACTTGATAAAGACAAAAAGCGTAATGATAGCTGCCAAGGTTGCAAGATGGGAACAAAAGGGATAAGAAATTATTGTTTAATTGGTAGAGTTCCCGGTTATTATTGTTTAATTGGTAGAGTTCCCGGTTTGGAAGATGAGAAAACTTCTATATATAGATAGTGATGATGTATAACATTGAGAAGGTACTAAATGCTAGTGAGTGTACATTAAAAAATGATTATAAAAAAGTAAATTTATGTTAGCTATTATCTTTCTGTGATTAAAAGATAATAAAAGTTGAAAAACCAATGTCAGCAAAAAATGTTCTTTTAAGTTACATTTGCAATTTTCATTATTTTCAGAAAAAGGAATGCTCCAGCTAAAATCATTTTGTTTTTCAAAAATGCAATATAATTACAAGCCTAAAATCCTAATTTTTAAAATGCTTTCCAGATAAGTGGTAGGAAGACAATTAGACTATAATCCTCAAGCTGACCAACTTATTTTCTGAATCAAATACTAATGTCAGATTGCACGTGAGGGCACAGAGAAAAGGTCAGATTTTTAATTTCAACCATACTTGACACCCAGTTATTTTTAGCACTATATAACCTGGCCAAAGTTCAAAGTAAGTAGTATTTCTGAATATCGAATCTGCAGTTCTGACATACAGCCTAAGTTATGCTGCAATGCAGTACATTTTATAAGATTTTTATAGAAAAAAAATTTCCACACCAAAAATACTGAGAAAAATTTCCTTCTCTATAGGATGATTTGGGAATCTCTAGCTACTTTACGTTGGGGTAAATACTTGAAAATTCTAGCTCATGCTCACAAGTAGCTCAGGAAATTTGTATTATCCAATAAAAAAAAATCTGAAGGACTGGTTTTATCAGTCCATAACAAACATCCACTCTCTGGCTAGAGGCAGTTATCTTCATGTTGAGTTGTCTGTGTGGTTTACATTTATATCTAATTGAGGATTAAAATGTCCTAATTATAATTTATTATATGAATCAAGAATTTTGGATAGTGACTAATTTTAATGTTTTTGAATGATACCTGCCCTTAAGAATCTCAAAATTTTTCTTCAAAAGAAATTCATAATTCTAACACTAGTTTCTATTTCTTTTGTAAAACTCCTTTCAAAACTGTGGTTCATTGATAGCATGGACATATCATAGCATCAAAGTAATTTATCTACTTACATATTACAAGTATAAAACATTCCTGATACGAAAAACATATTTGTTACTTATTATACTAAACATAAGAATGCTAACCTGTTTTAACTACTAAACAGCTACTCTGTAACAGAAACAATATTCTAGTAAGTGTTCAAACAATACTTGCTGATTGAATGGTTTCCTAAGCAGTTTTCTTATCCTAAAGTACCTTTTGGCTCTTAAATAGCAATACATTTCTAACTTTTCACACAATCACAACTGAAGGCTGCAATTGTATATGATTTTGACTGTATACATTTGATAATGTTAGCAATTAGTAGCTCCTAAATATTTATAAGATGAAATCCAAACTTGATTTCACATAGAAACCCATTTCTCTATCACACACTCAAGTCTAATCCCTTGCATTCTCCCACAAACATGTTACAATCCAGCCATACTTGTTCCTGCCAAAGTTGTTTTCTCAGCATCTCTGCTCTCATTTCATTCAAATATCATTTTCTCAGGAGACATCTCCTGACACTACAAAGAGGTATGGAACATATCATGCATCACCTTGAACTATTACTGCTTTTTGTCTGTCTTAAAACTTAAATTCTTTAAGCCTTTTATTACTTTGAAAATCCCTTCCCCTGTCCTTCACTACCGTGTCTGATATGCAGAAAGCACTTCTTGAAAATCAGGCAATTACCATTTTAAAAATACAGAATGTATTTTTTAATACGGTATTTTTCATAACTGAACCCTTCCTCCTTCCTTGTCTCAAGGCCTTTCAAGGAGAAAATAAATCTGTTGTGACTACAAAAAAATGTGTGTGTTTTAAACTACTTTTTTATTTTACTTAATAAGCTCATTTCATATCAGTAAGTTACATCTCCCCCAGACTTGGAGAATGGATCAAAATCTAATGTGATGTTGGTAAGAAGAAAAATACCTAAAACAAAATTCCACCAGTGATTAAAAGAGAAACGGAGGTCAAAATTGCATCAGAAAATGCTAAAAGAAAGCAAGCAGGTGTCAGATTTTACTATCAGACAAAAAATTTCAAGGCTTCAAGCACCTAATTTAAGGATAGTTTTATGAACTCCTGATTCCAATGCATCATCACAGACTTCCTTATCGCTTCCATAAGTCTTTCAACTCATCTGCTCCTCTGACCATTTCTTCAGGGTCCAGATGCTTAACAGAGTTGTCCTCCAAAACCCCTGGCTTGAGCCAGCCCCTCCACTATGGTTTCCTTCTGCTTCCTGGCTTACCCCTGGCTCTAGAAGGCTGAGGATTTCCTTTTGGGCCCTATGGTACATCTGAAGGTGGTCTTCCCTGGTGTGTATGCAGCATGATTTGTGGTTTTCCTTCATTTTTTTCCACAAGACTTTTGATAGCTGAGTACTTTTCTTATTTCTTTTCTGAATAAACTGTTCTTGAAAGACTCTGAGGCACTTTTCTTCTTCAGCAATAGGTAGCTGCTAGAGGGAAACGGCCCTGCACTGTAAGGACTTGTGTACATCTACTATTCTGCTTTGTTTTCTATTATTAAAACCTATTCTCTCTTACTATGAATTAAATAAACTGCTTTGCATTTATTCTTTCCTTATTCCCAAATAAATTTGCCACCTTGGGCCATAGACATCTTCCAAACTTATTGCTTCAGATCATTCCCTGATTGGAGTCAGTTTTCACTAGTTGCTCTTTCAACATCGCTAACACTTATTATATATACTTGCTCTTTTGACTATTTCCCTTAAGTTAAAAAAAAAGGTATAATGTTAATAAATTCTTCCCTTTGACCCTTAAACTCACCTTCATACTGCCCTGCTCTCTCTCAACATCCTGAACTCATCTTTATTCTCTCTGTGTAAAAATAACTATGACAAACATCTTAGAGTCCAGGTTATTAATGTAGTTCTTTTTTTTATAAATTATTATATCATTATGCTGATATTAAGTATGTATTTTGTGTCAGGAATAATATCTTAAAGAGATTTTCTTATAAAACCCTTTTTCAAATAAGGAGACAAGCGCTCAAGCAGCTTTCATAATTTCTTTCTATGTTTCTGCTACTTGCCAATTGCCCTTCCCTTCTATTACATGCACGTACGCATAAATTTTAAAGATATTTTGGAAAGGGTTTTTATAAGGTTATTTCCTAGGATACTTGAAAAACTTGGACCATCAGAAGGTTCAGAATAAGAAAAAAAAAGTAAAGATTTTAAATGATAATGAAATTAAAGTTTGAATAATTTTCAGTTCTTTAGGTGTTTTATTTTAAAATTTCTACCAGACTGAAAATCAATAGCCCATCCTTATGTCTTTTAAAAACCAGAACCTGAGAAAGTATAATTATTGCCATGAAAACAAAGAAATATTTTAACTTACCTGAACAGCGCAACCAAGTAAAAGTAAAAGCAACTTTTTAACTTCCTCTGTGCCTTGTTCTGAAATAAAAACAGTTGATTTTATTCTAGTTCAACGTTTTCTTGTACTAGCAAAATCATTTATGGAAGCAACATTCACAACTTGATCCAAGGATCAAGTCTATCCACACTGAAGAATTTAAAGCGTGTCTGTTTGTGAGCAATGGTAAATAGTAGAAGAAATGGGCAAGGATCTAAATTTTGAAGGACTGTAATATAGATGTAACAGACCACAAGACTCTATGAAGTAATTATGCAAACTATAAATCCACTACTTTTACATAAATGACTATGTTACACCAGCCTAAAAAGAATTACTGACACAGAGAAGCATCACAAGTCAGCCAAAATGACTTCTAACAGGTCTAACTTCTTTTGGGCTTCTTAGTGTTTCCCGCCTAAAATACATAAAATGACTCATCTACTATCTGTAAACTATAAATGGCTTTTCACTGTGTAGGTTCATGAGGACCAAAACCTTAAATATCACTTACAGTGAGGCCAGTAAAATGCATATAGCAAGATGAATAAAACTAAAGATCTGTGAGAATCAGAAAGTATCTGTCCAACAGCATGCAATTCAAATTTTCTTATTCACATTACCAACAACAACAACAAAAAAGTCACATCTGGCCAGATTGTGACCATTAGGCCTTTTTGTCTATAATATACAAATCTTTCCAAATGTTTTATCCTACTCTCTATGAAACAAATTGCTTCCTAGTCACTCTAAGCCAGCTAATCACCCTTCCCTGAATGTATGTACACATTCCTCTGACTAAGGACCTCTTATTCTCTTCCTCCCCTAGCCACTCATCCTTTCAATGAACTACTTATCACAATTTAAGGCAGAGCTCTAACATTTCCATGAACTCCTTGCTGGTCAACCACCAATAGTCCACAAATCTTACTAATATGTCAACTGGAAGATGAATTAATGTCTCCATATTTTAGATGTCTTTACACTTTTTTTCATCTATTTCCATTTTTAAATTATTACATGATTTCCCAGCAATCTGTTTTATCTTTTACCCAAACACTAGACCCTCCAGAATACAGACCATTTTCCTTATATTCCTGGTTCTGATAACTTGGTAGATACTTAATAAATGCGTATAAAATAAAAAAATTATTCTATTCCTTACAGAAAATATACCTTCAGTTTCTTATTAGGATAGTCAAAAGTCCCAGGACATCTCTAAGACTATAGAAACTCCTAAATGACTCCGTTAGATAGAAACTCCTAATTGACCCCATTAGGAAGAAACATTTGCTTCCTCTAAAAAAGAAAGCTGCTTGGTTTTGGGGTTTTTTTTTACTTGTTTTGATGGAAATGGAGTTGGGACTTGGAGAAGACATACTTGATTTGAATTCATACAGCCTGTAAGAATATTGTTGAAACTGAGGCAACTGAGTTTGTTCAAATGCTCAAAAATTAAAACTCTGAACATGTCACATTTAAAATCTGACAGAGCAGAATTTTTTGAAGAAAATAATCAAAAAGCTCTAAGAAATTGCTGCTCATCTTTCCATTCAGGAGTTTAATATAAATTAAAACAATCAAAACCTTAGATTCAAACAATTATTAAGATAGCTAGTAGATAAATGAAAAGGAACTGAGAAATTATTTCAAAATCACTTCTCTAAAGTTATGTTCCGTGAAGCTGCTAAGCTATTACGCTATATTTCTTTAAAATGAGACACTGAACATATCAGTTTAGAATAGAAAAAAAATACTGGACTTAATCTAAAATATATGAAGTTTGTTTTGTCTTAACAAAATGGAACATTAGCTTCAACACCTTATAAACCTAGTGAACTAATGTAAAGAAGCAAACCGATGAACTAATGTAAATATGTAATTAATCAAGGTCTTGCAAGGTAAGGAAGTACCACAGTACTACAAAAAGATAAAACTTCATTATCACATTATGCTAATTTTAATACTTACCAGAAAAGGGATTTTTCCCAATGATTAAGACATTTGGCAATGACATCATGATCAACTGCTGCAAAGTCTCCTATAAAAGATACCCAAAGGTTATCTTTTATATTGCAATGTTGACTAGCAATGTTGACTAGCTAATGACTCAAGAAGCTGTAACTAACCATTTATACAGATGATTCAGAAAGAATGGAATGTTTTCAAATTACAAACTTTAGGTCGTACATTAATTATGCACCTTCTGTTCTATACTATCTCTTCTCCAAAGAAATGAAGGAACATAACTTGTGTGTCTTCACTTAACCACTAACAATGACATGACAGAAAGGATCTGGAAGGAATTAAGATTACAGGACTGTTGGGGATCATTTGAGATTACCGAATTTTTTCCAGATTATATATATGTGAATCTTTTACAATTCGACTTTTACTACAAACCTGGATACAACTAGTTACTGAGAAATTTTATCAGTATTCAATTACTTCTGAATCATTGCCACCCCACCCCAAATCATTCTTTTCTTAAAACTTTGATGATGAAAAAAGCAAATATGAAAAGTTACTTTCTAAGCGTGTTTAATTCCAGATCCCTTAAAGCACATCCCCATAGATAATGTACGCATGAACCACAGACTAATTAGCATTAATGCCTTATATACAGCAGGGGAGGGAGAGAAAACAAAACAGGGGAGGGAAGAGCCTAAGACACAAGGAAGATGAACTATGGGGACATCTGAGGAGAGAAATCAAATACTGTGCAAAAATTAAGACTGATGTAAGAAAATTACTTAAATCATAACTTTTTAAAAAAGATTATAATTCTATGTAGAAATGTATTAGAAATTTAAATTTTTTTTTCAATAAGCGTATTTATTCTTTAAAAAACTATCAAATAAGCATACATACTCAACATATTACATGTACTGTTGTTAGAAAAATGCAATAAAGAATATTAAGAATAAATGTCAAAAGCTGCTAAAATCACTCCAAGGGGTGACACTAAGTTTCGGTATTCAAGAAATGGATTTCTAGTTAAAACAAGTAAAATCAATATAGTTTATGCTATAGCTAAGTATGTATTAGCAAATTATACACTTAAAGGAATAAATTTCTAATTCACTGTAATTTTTAGTCTCCCACCTTAAAGTATAACAACTTAAACTCACTCTCATTAAAAGAAGACTAAATATTAACAAATTAAAAGATAAGGGCTTTATCTCAGCTTCACAGATAAAAGATAATGTTCATCATTTATTTTGGGGGTAATATGAATTGAAGCTGATGAGTTAACTGGAAAATACACTATTCCCAGGGCAATTTATTTTACTGACTCACTATGTAACATTCTTACTGGTAAAAGAAAGTATTCAAGTGGACAGAGAACATTAATACAGCCCAACTCTTCTTTCCCCCACCCTTCTACTTAGCTGACTTCTCACTCTCTGCTTACTTTGTCACCCCATGCTCTTACTGTTAGCACCATCACTCTACACAGATGAAAGCAATCACATGTATTCTTTCACCATGGCAAAGCAATCAACAATAAAGTTAATACTACAGTTTGACATTTATACTGTCAAATGATTGCTCTGAATAACATAAATTAACGTAGTCATCCACTAAATTCAAATTCACCTCCAAGTAAAAATGTACTCTAGAGAAGAGGTACCTAGTGCAGTATACTCTGGTAGAGTACAGTCAGAATGCCTAGGGTTACAGTTATTAAACATTAGCATCAGTAGGGGAAAATCTACCTCTTATTCTAAATAATAAACTCAAGTTATGTATAATGACACTTAATTTTAGGTACAGTAGTTAAAATTATAAAAATTAAAGACTCAAATTATTCTAAAATCTCCATTAAGAGTCTATGGGTTCTTCAGAGGGTTCTAGCTACATTTTTGTAAAAATTACTTTTATTCCCCTACCCAAATCTTAAGAGTAACAGTTTAAAATAACAAGATATAAAGGAGACCTACAGCCCAGAAAAAATGATCGCTCTGTAAAAACTGATTGTTAAAGCTCACTGCATGTCCCAGATGTTTCATACTATACTTAACTTTAAAGATATTCATCATTAAGGTGTCAGAGAAATGGGAAAAAGAATACATAAATGAGTCCAAGATAAATATGACTTTGTTAAGGGCAAATAAATTAATGGATGAGTTAATGATGATGATACATGTATATGAACTAGTAAAAACTTCAATCTGTTAAAGTGATAAGAAACCTATAAAAAGTACAGGAAGGAAGAATTCTAATAATACAACTGAAAGAAGAGAAAGTTTTGAAAATCAGGACAATTCAGAAATATTTACTGTATGGTTATTACCTACCAAGCATTCTGGACACTAAATACAGCAATAAATGAATAAAAACCCTAATTCTCATGGAATTTAATTTTAATAGAGGAAGGCTGAAATTAAGTGTTTTTAGTGGTAAGTGCCATGGGTAAATTTAAAGCAATAAGAGTACAGGCAAAAGTGGAGAATAAAATAATTTGTGAAGGCATGTAGCATATAATAGATAATTGAAGAATTTCCAGGACAACTTTAAGTATTACTGTATAGGTACAAATTCTATCCTAATATGAGTATAGCCAGGAAAGATATGGAAAAAATAGCAACATTTAAGTAAAAGAATTAGCAAGAACTGACAAATAGTAGAGATGCTTTCAAACTTAGCACATGTAATTTCATTTACACTACCTTTTGGTTAGTTTTGTGCTATTTTCCTATAAAGAATGGCATAATAACTACAGCTTTCGATGTGAATTAAAGTTCAGATTGTTAAGAAAACTATCTCAACTTTATGCCAGACACAGACATTATTAGTAACTATTCAAAGATATCTTAAATGAGGCCTTTCCTTTCAATAAATTATTCACAACAATCTCGTCACAGTAATAAGTAATACTTCTGGTAAAGATCTGGGCTCATTTTTATTTTTTTTTTTCTAAATCATACACTAAGCAATATGCTGTTACTAAAACTATACATTTTCATAGATAGGGTTTAAAGATTTGTAAAATATACTTCAATGGCTAACTCTTTTGAGGCAATTTTATAAATTTGGGTACAATTACACTTATCTTTATCACAGTATTTATATCTGTCCTATTCTGTGTTACTAGCATAAGAACTAAGAATATTTTATATTTTCTATGGCTAGGGAGGAAAAAAAATCAAGCAAATAGTATTAAAAGAACATTTGAACAAAGTGTCAAAAAATGACATGAACTATAAAGCATTTGCTGTATAACAAATAATTTTGTTTTACCACTGAATTTTTTAATATTCCAAATGTTGCTTACTATGTTTAAAAAAAAAAAAAAACTTTAAAAAAGCTGCTTTCTCCAACTATTAGATTTAATAGTACTAGACTTGAACTTTGTTTTTAATAGTATGTCAACTACACAAAAACCTCCTAATTTAAATTTCCTAACTGTAAAGTGACATATTTTAATGATGACCAAAAAACCACCTTGGTTCTTTTAGTACTTATTTACAATACTAGTGTAGTCATACCTAGCACTGCCTGTTGAAAGAGTTACAAAAATGGACTAAAATTTTCACTTGTAAACTAAGTTTCTAATAATCAAGCTCACTATCTTTCCTTCATTCACACATAGGAATAAAAATACTGAAAAAAAAAATCAAAGATCCTGAGTAATTTTACAAAACAGCTACAATTTATTTTCTGACATGAAGACTTGGAATTAATTTGCAAGGAAAAGAGAGATACTTGCTAAGGTTAAATGATTATTCTAAATAATCTGATTTGTCACTTAATTACACATTTAATAAACTTTCTAATAATCTTACATCACCAGTTATTTCTTTCAAGATCTTTCACATTACTAATAAGTGAAGATTCCCCAAAACACTAAAAATGGATCTGCCATACAACCCAGCAATTCCAGTCCTAGGAACACAAAAGAACACAAAAACACGAATTCAAAAGGAAAGCTATGTTTATTGCAGAATATTTTACAATAGCCAAAATACAGAAATAACCTAAATACCCCAAAACAGATGAATGGATCAAATGAGTATGTACACAATGAATTACTACTCTGCATTCAAAAAAAAAAAATAACACTCATACAATTTGTTGTTGACAACAGGGCTGGAACCAGAAGGTATTATGCTAAACAAAGTCAGTCAGCAGAAAGATAAACATTGGATGGCTTCACTTGTATGTGGAATATAGAGAAACTAAACAAAAGGTTAAAGACAAATCTTGAAAGCGGACCATAAGATCCGATGCATTTAGGAGGGGGAGGGAAATGGGAGAGAGAAGGACCAGCTGAGGGCTGAACAACACAGTGAGGGATAGAGCACAATAGACTATGACTAAGGCTACCAGGATGGGAATGCGCTCTGGTGGGAGCAAAAGTGAGAGGAAGTCCAAAGAACGATCACTAGGGTTTTGGTGCTAGGCGTGGTAAATTGACATACATTTGTAGAGGTGTAAATCTACATCCCTAAGACAAATACTGTGTTGTAAATTATTATCACTTCAATAAATTTTTAAAAATTATTTTAGTACATTATCCACTTATTCCATGATAACAGGAACATCATCAATTCCTGCTCACCACTGCAGCTCCAATTCTTACAATGACTGGCAATAAAATAAAAGCAAGTGAACAGAGGAAAAATCTAAATGTCATTATTACTTTCATAACCATAATCATAGAAATGAAAAAACAGGAAGAATACAGGCATTACATTTCACCTGTCATGACAGAAAAGAAACAAAGAAAAAATTCTCCCTGTAAAAAAATATCTCAGGGTACTCTGTCAATATTCCTTTTACCCTGGGAATTATTTTTCCAAGATGACTTTTTAAATAATGAAAACACACACTTATGGATTTTATCTATCCACATTCACTTTCCTTTTTTAAGTTCAGGAAAATGAAGAGTGAAATATTTTACAGCAAATACTTTTCTGACAAGTAAGAAAAATAGAAAATAAGCTTTTATAAGACTTTGTGGGGGGGGGATATTCTTCCAACAGATAAGCATTTAACAGCAGACACTTATATTTGGGCTTGAAATCTGTCATATGTCAAAAATTACATGAGAATAAAAAGTAATTTTAGAAAGTTAATTAAATGTAAGTAAGACCGTGGACCAAATTCTGAAAGACCTAAACTTTAGGAGTGTCTCAGAAATACTTGAAGCATTTGAAACATCAGGTAGGGATAAAGTATTAGAGATGGTGATAGACCAGTTCCATAAGAAGGAAACAGGGGAGTGGTACAAGGGGAATTTCAACCCTCAGTAATATGTTAAAAATCTGAAACAATATTGACAGAATGTTAAGGTACTTTATCACTTCCAGCCTTAAATTAAACTATCACACAGATTATTGTCAAGATTATAAGTGGTCACCTACCAAATGTTACGGAAATAGCCAGATGTGTCTTTGGCCAAAAATCAAAACCAAAAAAAAAAAAAGACTACTTGAAAAATAACATGCAGAGACTGGAGAACCATGCTACCTCTGTGAGAGGTTCCTAGAAGCAAGACCCTGTTGTCCCCTCACAGAAAACTCTGGAGATCCCAGCAGCCTGGACTGCTGCATTCCAGGAACACAGGTTCTCACCCAGGAGAAGAGGATATCACCCCAGGAAAAAAGAGACCAATAAGCCAAGCATCAACCAATGACTTACAGTGAGGGAGGAGTTGTAGTAACTGGAGGGGTGAGGGGAGAGAGGGAGACTGATATAGGGAGGGCCATAAAATGACTAGTAACTATACAAATATGACCAATGTTGCATGGAAATTGTAAAAAAATTTAAATGAAAAAGAAAAATGACATGTATTTATGAATTTAAAAGCATAATTCTAAACAATTCATCAATAAAATAAACCATAGCAGGAATTAGAAAATGCATAAAAATTAACATTTGAAAAAAATACAACAGCAAAATCTTTGCAGTTAGCATGCAGCTATTGCAACTCTTTAGAGGCATTCTGATAGCCTTAAGAATGTTCATGTTCAAAATCTGAAATAGGCATCCAGTATGAGTTTCAGAAGAGCAATAAAAAGCACAATTTCAAAGGCATAATTCAAATAGACTAACAAAATCCTGCATTACACAAGTTCACAGAAAACTGGAACCTGGTTTTAATAATACATAAAATACAGTAATTTGTAAAATTACTTAATTGTGAAATGCTTATTTATATCTTTAATAATGCAAATGTTACTAGGTCCAGCAAACATTTACTAGGTCCTAAATGTTATACTAGGTATAAACATTTAGTATCTGCTATTACAAATTTTAACACAAAAGTGACAGTTATTAAAATAATAGATGAAAAACAGAACCACTTACCTGGTAATAAAATTTTATCTGTCTCACCAAAATGGATAGATTATGAATTCTAAGTGAGGCATCATTGTTGACTTTTTTATTTACTCTCTGACTCTCTGACTTAGGATTACTGTAAGAAATAAAAAAAGAAAATAAACTTCAAAACCATATTGAAACATATTAAGCTATACAGATGACTAGATATAATTACACATTTTTTATGTAAGCAAAGTGGATTTAACAGAGATAATCCTAAGGGCAGATGATTTCTTTGACACTTCTGTGTTTTTAATTAATATACCTGATAGTTTTAAAACAGTGGCAAATTTTGAAAACTAAACCAGATTTTTGCCCTTCATCCTTATTTCATCTGCACATCTTTTTGGGATGAATAACTGCTTATTTCCTTTGACTTTATATCTTCCCATAACCAAAAAATGCTGCATAACCTCACTGGATGATGGGGACTATATACAAATAGGCAATGTCCCAGAAAAATGAACTGAATACAGAAGTTAATACTGAAATTTTAGAGATACTAAAAACAAAAACCTGAATGATTCTGAGGTACCAAACACTGAAGAGTCAACCCATGAATGAAAATTTCAATGACACCAAAAGGAAAAGCAACAAAAGTAAAAAGAAACAAGTGTAACTATGTCTAGCTAAAAAGCTTCTATAAATCAAAGGAAACCATCAACAAAATGAAGAGAGAAACATACTGTATGGCAGAAAATATTTGAAAATCATTTATATAATGAGGTTACTATTCAAAATATTTAAAGAATACCTAGAACTCAGTAACAGAGAACCAAACAAATTGATTTTAAAATACAGAGGAACTAAGTACACATTTCCCAAGGCCAAACAATGCATGAAAATGTGCTACACATCACTAATCATCAGGAAAATACAAGCCAAAACCAAAACCACAATGCGGTATTCTCATACCTATTAAAATAACTACTACCAAAGAGACAAGAGATAATGATTCTTGATGAAGATGAAGAAAAAAGAGAGCCCTTGCAAACTGTTGGTGGGAATGTAAACTGGTGCAACTACTACTGAAAACAATATTAAAGTTCCTCAAAAGAAATATAAATAGGGTGCGGTGGCACGCTCCTATAATCCCAGCTACCTGAGAAGCTGAGGCTGGGGACTTCTTGAGTCCGTGGTACCCGGGGCAACGTGAGCCTGCGGTTCCATGGGCAAAAATAACGAGATCTAGTCTCAAAAAAATAAGGAAAGAAATATAAATAGAACTACCATTTGGTTCAACAATCTTCTGGGTACATGGCCCAAGAAATAAAAAACAGGATCTTCAATAGATAACCACACCCCTATGTTCACTGTCAAGATATGGAAACAACTAAGTACTGGACAACAGAAGAAGGGATAAAGATATGAAGCTGTGACTACAGATTTACAATGGAAGATTATTCACTAAATGTCAAACATGTTGCCATTTGCAACAAATGGGCAAAACCTGAAGGTATTATACTAAGTGATGCCTAAGTCACACAGAAAATGTGCAGGCAAGTACTGTATGTGCTCACTTGACATGGTTGCTTGGACTGAGACACAGATTAACAGCAAGAAGTTGGCAAAGAGTACAAACTTTGAACTATAAGATGAAGAGCTTGAAGATCTAATGTAAAATATGGTGATTTTAAGTTGATAACATTATTGCACAACTGAAATTTGCTGAGAGTACATTCAAATGTTCTCAAAGATGCAAAAATAATTATGTGAAATGATGGATGTTAATTAACTAGATGGTGAGAATTTTTCACAATGTATACATACGTATCAAGTTACTATATACGCTATAAGTATCTCCCAATTTTACAATTTTATTTTAAAATAGAAAAATAAAAAATTTTTATGCAAAAAATAATTTTAAATATGGGAAGTAACTCAAGTAAAAGTGGTGACAACAGAACAGAATGTTAAGTTGATGTCAGCACACAAAGAGGTATACAGTAATTCTTCATCAGGGCAAAGAAGTCGGGCTAGATAAAAGTATTGCCAAGTACAGTAGAAGACAATGTATCAGAATTCCTACTTAAGGGCTGAGTTCAGAATATCATCAAGCAGGGACTTAAGCAGTTTCTGGGACAGGTACTGTGCCATTATTTTATAAATTAAATGCAGGCACCTCCACAAAATAAAGAAACTGACACCTATTTAATATAGAATAAATACTTAACAGAAACCTCTCATCCCTTAATTTCTCCTTTTAGCCCATTCACTGCATTACACTGAGAAAAAATGAAAGCTATTTAAAAAAAAATCCAAATAGAATCCAAAAACTAAAAAATATAGTATCTGAAATGGCTTGGCATTATCTTATCCTTTGTTTTGTTTCTTTATATTCCATATGTAAGTGACTCCATCCAATAGATTTTTTTTTTATTTATTCCACTCAGCGCAATCCACTTAGTTCTATCCAAGTTGTAACAAAAGTCAAGAGTTTTTATAGCTGTGTAGCATTGCATTTTATTTACACACACACCCACCCACCCACCCAAATCTTCCTGAATCCACTCATCTCTCTAAATTCACTGCTTGTACTTACCACGAAATAAGAAACTATATAACAAAACATTGGTGACCTTGAAGGCCAAAGGAGCTAGGCAGGCACACACATGTATACTTGCCCCACTCCCCGTCTACAGGGTAGAGGGATAGTGGGGGTCGTGTACTGATGGGACAGGACTAAAATGAAGGAAACTAAGTGATCTATTGAGGTAATATCAAACTTACACAGAAAATTTGCATAGACAGAACAGCTTTCGATATTTTTGCTTTTGCCTCATTATTTTTTGTTTTAATTTTTTTGTAGTAGTCTTTTCTCTTAAACTGCTTGAAAACAAGTTGCCAATGAGATGCCCAATGGTCTCTTAATATCTTACACAAACATACATATACAAAACTATCAAACTCAGAAAATCAGCAATTCTGTATTACCTATTTCCAATCTTCTGAATCCATTCAATTCTGATAACATTCAATTTTATATTTTATTAAAGTGGCACCACCCGCCAATTTTCTCTAGGATAGTTACTATTTTCCTTTTGTAATTAAGTATTTTGTGAGGACATACTCTGAAATGATGAAAATCTAATTTTTACAATTACTCAGTTTATTTGCTAAATCAGTATACATTCATAGTTCCCTTACTATTCAGTGAATTATAATTTATTACTCTACCCAAGTTGTCTTTGCATTTTACATGTATTTAGTTGCCTGTGCTTTTTGGCAGTCATTTAATTCTTCAAAACCACTCCATAATTTTCTTACAAAAACTTATTTTTATATTTTTATTGATCATGTGCATTTGTTTCTTACATCATAGCAAACCCCAGAGTCCTCCCACATCACCAGTAAACCTGTTGCCTTCCCTTGTGCTCATCCCTCCCTAATTTTACTCTCCCTTCCTCCCCCTCGCTATATGCTTTAGTTCTGTTATTAATTTGCTAATTTTAACTTTTTCTTGTCCTTTTGTTTAGCTTCTCTAAATTTCACATATAAGTACGACCATCCAGTATTTATCTTTGTCTTTTTGGGCTTATTTCATTGAGCATAATTTCTCTAGAAGGCATTTTAGTGATAAAGTCAATGAAAATCTTTTAAAAATATATTTAGTAGCTTCTTCTGCTATATGAATGCTGTCTATGTGTATTACTCTTCTTTTTTAAGAGATTAGGTCTCGCTACGTTGCCAGGGGTAGTCCTGAACAGACAGGACTACAGATAGCTGGGACTACAAACACACACCACCACTTCCAGCTACTTTCTGGAGCCCATGTGTCAACATGTTGCCTGGGGTAGTCTTGAAACTGCAGCCTCAAGTGATACCTAGCCTTGGCCTCCCAATTAGCTGGGAGTACAGGCTCTCAACACCACACCTGCCTATATAGTGTATTACTCTTATCCTTGGCAACCATGCTAAGTTTCTTATTCATATAGCTTGTCTTTTGGTGCTCCTGAAGGTCCTCTTAAGGATTTAGCTTTTCATACTGATAATCAAATATCCCAGTACCATTTACTAAAGGACTCATCACATGACATACTACATTCCCAGATGTATAGGCCTACTTTTGGAATCTACTATTGTACTGACCCATTTGTCTATTCCAGTGGATTAAAACCTTTTTTATATTACTACAGCTTTATTATTATTATCTCAATTCTACTATAACAAGCCCTTTTATTTTCTAAACTGCTTTAGTCACATATACTGTTCTTTCAAATGAATTCTGGTATATTTACATGGTTCTTAAAAATAATGTGCTGAGTCTAGTACTTTAGTAGTAGTAGTGATTGGATAAAAAACTGACACTTGCATCATTAAATTTAAAAAATTTCCCCACAGTTATTATACCTTTAAGTTTCTTTTACTACTTGGGTTTCTGTTTCTTTATGAAAAGAATTTATTTTCAATTACACTGTCTACTTGGTCACTACTAATGGAGAAAAGGAAACTAGTTTTTGTATGCTGAACTTCTAACAATCTCTCAAAATTATTTTACTCAGTTTTCTTGGATTTTCTAGGTTAAAAAAAAAGCCCTATAGCAAACGACGACTTATTTTTTTCTTTTTTGAGACTAGGTCTCACTATGTTGCCCAGGGTAACGCAGATTTAGGTTGCCTGGGGTATCATGGACTCAAGCAATCTCCAGCCTCAGATTCCCAGGTAGCTGGGATCACAGGCACCCGCCTCAGTGTCCAGCTGCTTTTTCGAAACTAGGTCTCCCTATGTTGCCCAGGGTAGTCTCGAACCCGTGGATTTAAGTGATCCCAAGCCTCTTTCCTCCCAGCACTTGGACAACAGGTGCACGCTACCATGCCTGGCTACAACTATTTTCCTTTTCCAATTGTATATCTGATTTATATGTCTTTACTTACTGCATTAACAAATAATGAAAAGTTATCTTGTTCTCAAATTTAATGGTACTTTTAATGTTTTACCATCCATACAGCTTAATGTTTGCTGCAATTTTCTACAAGTTCCCTTCCATTCCTATTCATATTTGAACTTTGTCGAATTTTCCCTACATACACTCCCACCTGATGCTTGTTTTAGTATATTAATGTAGTGCGTTGCATTGTTTCTTTTTTCTTAATTTTGCATATATATGTGTATTTATATATATATATATATATCTTACATTATTGTGTACCCTGGGGTTTTCCCATTTCCCTAACATCTGTTAATTATACTGCTCTTTTATGCCCTCAGCCTCCCCCACCTTCTTCCCCCTCCTCCTTTCTTGCTCCATTCTTTAGGCCCATTGGTTGTTTCTAATTTTTCTTATTCATTTGTTTGCTTTTCCCTATATCTATCATATAAGTGAGACCATCTGCATTTCTCTTTTTGGCTTATTTCTAATAATATGAGTCCTTCTAGTTCCATCCATGTTGCTGCAAATGACATGTTTGTCCTGTTACATCATCAAATACTAAATCTTACAATCCTATTTACTGTCAGTCCTACCCTTTTTCATAAGTTATCCCTTTTTTTATATATAATCCTATCATAAGTCTTCTAATACTTAATTGCCTTCATGCCTCTCTATTTCTCACTAGATTGTAAGTCGCATGACAGCAAGGACAAATGCTTATATACATCTAAAATTAACAAATACCTTAATATAATTGGTTCAATAAATAAAAGAATGATCTAAGAATAAGCATAGTGTTTTTAAAATTTGGTACTTCTAATGAGAGGGCATTCTCCAAGCTAACACCTTACTTGGTCACTTGGAAGATATTTACTACTAGCACTATGTCTCCAAGATCAGATGAATAATAGATTCTTAAACTACAGTTTGAAATCTGCCATAGTAAGGAAGAATATGAGTAGCCATCATGTGACTGAGTTATGCTTAGTGCAATGGAAATAATGAACAGCCCAAGAAAGTAATAAAATGAAATGAAATAAAAGCACCAATCAGAACTAGTTACTTGGAGACTGTATCACACAAGTGAACTCATAAGGCAAGGCAGACAAGATACCAGCAGCGAGGTCAGGAAGGCAGGACTGAAAAACCATAAAGCAAAAGGGAAAACCTTACTTTATATAATCAACTCCAGTATATTTTTAGTAAGTTAAACAAATGCTCAGTGAGTATCTACTATGGTCATATCACTTAATGTATAGTATAAAAGTTTAATTTAATCAAACTATCACTATGGGGAAAAATAAACATGAATTGGGAGAACAAAGTAAGAACCATGCTGGCAACAACAAAACTAAGGATAGTTACAGTTACGGGAATTTCACTTGCTATTAGATATTCAGTAAGTATCTTTCCTCTCTAGTATTCTTCCATCATTTTATTTCTGTATTTTTTACTCTGTAGTTGAATTCCCTTACATAGCTCTCACTAATCTTTCTTATCCATACCCTGATAAAAAATAATTTGTGAGATTTTAGTTTCACTGTAACTCAGAAAATTGAAGCCTAACTCAGAAAACAGATAAACTACTTTGCCTAAGATTTTTCATCATTTTTTTTTTCAACTCTCAGTTTTTCTTTAGGATCACATTGGAAGTCAAAAGATCAATAAAAAAGGTTTTCGGCAATATTATCTATAAAACACTGGATGCAACAAAATCATTTTTATTGTACTGTTTGAAGATAATCCTATTTCTGTTTTCACAGAATAATGAAAGTAAGGAAGATTCATTTTTTTCCTCTGTGCAGTTAAACCTAGGAGATTGTTTTCCAGTTTCAGTTCTTTTTAAAATAATTAATTTTTAATTTTTTAATTTTTCCCATCTCAAAATGATTCAGTTGCCAGAAAGACCTGTAGTCTTCCTTTGTACAGAGTTTTTCTACCTGGTTTAAGAATTGGCTTAAGAATTGGTTTAAGAATTTCTAAAAACTGGTTTAAAGAATTTAGACTTTTGCTCAATTTAAGTGTTACATGAAGATTTTAGCTTCTGAGAAAATCTGCAAATTAGATAGTGTTTTGAAAAAAGTCACAAAGAAGTAATTCAGCACCTAAAATTAACCTTATTTTCAACATGGATCAACTGTGCTGTCCACTGTCCATAAATCTTTACTGTAGTGACATGGGATTTGAGAAGATTTCCATATGCCAGCAGACTCATTAGGAATTGCTGAAGAATAAGAGAGACCTTTGGTAGAACAGGCTACCTAGAGAACTGCTGCCTCTATTTCTGCTTCTACCCCACATTATGCCAATTCAGAGTTATTTTAATATGCAAACAGACTAAATATTTCCTTCTTTGGAATCACTGGCTATTATATCACAATCTATAAACTTTCTGGATTTGGATATCAGTTTAACTGTTAAGTACTCTAGGCATGAACCTAGAGAGCAATTAACTTTCAATTACAGGGCTTGGGTTTCCTATATTCTGAATGCCTACTATGAATGAGGGTCACAGAGACATCTGTTAGGACCATGGAAGACAGGCCCTTTGCCACAAGAATATGATCTCTTTACATATGTGAGAGGGACTCTACCTTCAGGTGAAATTGCCTCGAAAGTCCCGATCTCCACTCTTATGAAAAATGGTTGAATGTTTAAGGATAAACTTACTAAAAACTACTGATTTAACTAAATTTGTAATAAATAGAAGGATTGGGTAAGAAGGCATAAAGATAGGGTATAAAATAAAATCATACCAGAACCTGCCACCATAGTCATACAACTGCCTGCATACCCTCCCAGAGGGGGGCAAAGGTGACACAGAACCTCCTGGTCAGTAAGTCTGGGGGGGGGTCCTGAGTGGGGAGTTTAGCCTCCATCCACCAGCAGATAGCCACATGGTGCAGTTCTCTGCCCACCCTGAGAGATATACCCCCATGGGGGGTGGGGGGTGTTGAGGTTGCGCCTATATGGCCATCTGGGCCCATCCCCTGAGCAGGGAAGTGCCACCAAGCTGACCATGATGTTGGGGGTTTGGGAGGAAGTGTAGAACACCCCCTCAATTTCACACTCACTCCAGTTAGTCCTCAGAAGGAAAAAGAAAAGCACAAATAATACAAACACTGTCTTAGAATGGCTGAGGTACCAGATAAGCATCCAACCCACACATCAGAGAAGGACGCAAGAGATGGACTATCGAGAGAACCAGTACATTCAGGACTGGTAAAACTGCTATATGGACAAGGTGTCACGGATTCACACCTACATCCTCACCGGGAATGGATGAGCCAAAATCCCACTTTCAAGATGCCATCTAAGCAAGGTGCCCCTCACCATACCATGGGAGAGGAAGGCGAGAGTCAGGGCATCAGCTTCACAGCAAAGCAGTAAACAAAGGGAGAAGAGATGATCTCCAATGACTATTCACAGATGCCCATTCACAGATGAAGAAATGAGAAATTTCTTCATCAACAATGGCTAGGGGTAAGCCTCCTAAACCAGACGTCAGAACTGTAAGGCGAAGAAGCAGCAAAACAACACAGAGAACAGAGTGGAAAGACAACCAACAATGGGAAAACATTGACAGACCACAAATAAGCACAGACTGGCTGCCCAAAGCAAGGATAAGACTAGAAACTTATCACCATGGTGTGCCATGTCCCAAGAACACAGTCTCTCACCCAGAGAAAAGACACTGCCATAAGAAAGAAAGAGACTAAAGGACTTAACAAACAACAGAGAGGATTCTTGGTAATTGGAGGGGGTGTCAGAGGGAGGAGGAGGTACCCTAATGACTATTTACCGATGTTATGATTTAAAGAATAAAAATTTTTTTTCAGAAATCACATCTATCTTGGGGGGGGTGTGTCCATAAATATTATCAAGCAATACGAGAATAGTCATACTGTCATTACATATGAGCTAAATAATGAAAAAAAAATCACTTTTGGATCAAGCTAAAAATTTCTACAAAGGGGAACAGAACAGTGTGAGACATGAATAAAGTTAGGGCAGGAGACTGCTGTTTTTTACTACAAACCTTTTGGTGTTAACTAAGTCACTGAGTTATCTGAAACATTTTTGAAAGGGAAAAAAAAAACCTCAAAATACTATTTAAAGAGGTTTATTTATTCACTTTATTTCTAGGTAATAATCAGTTATTTAGGTAATTATTTAAAATTTAAATTATTTTTAAAGGCTACATATATAAGATTCAATGCTAGGGATTTGAAAATCTGTGAGTCTATGCAATAAACATGATAATTAAATAAAACAATACTAAAATTTCTTATATAAAAAGTACACATTCTATGTAAAGACAAAAAAGGATTCCAATCCTGTGTATATTTTAAGATCTCTTTCTTAGTATTATAAAAGTCATGGTAATTTCAGCATACTAGATACCATTTTAACCCAAAATTCACTAAAAAGAAAAGGCTATTAGGTATTCTAAATAATTTGACTTTCTTTCATGTTTGATACTTAAAATGCTAAACAAGGATTAATCCCGAATAGTCACAATGAAGTTCTATTAAACTCTTTTTGAAAGCATACCTTTCAATTCAAGTCCACCAGGGACACCAAAAAAAATTTTTGGATGGTCTTTCTAAAACAAGAGAAGAGCTACAGAATGATACTCATGTGATATGGGAATAACTACCTTTGCAATCACATAAAGAAAAAAAAATCTCAAAATGACCATTTCCTTTCATAAGATAAAAACTGAAAAATGCTTTAGAGGCAAAGAACCTAGTAATATAGCTCAAATCTGTCCTGCCAAAAAACTACAACACAGTAGTAAAAAGAAAGCCTTAAGCAATTTCACTCTTAAGATAACCCACTTATGACAACTTGCATTAATTTCAATGACCAAGCAACAGTATTATCTACCACTGTATACAGACAGTATTTTTTATTTTTCTTTTTGAGACTACATCTCGCTATTTTTGCCTGTGGAACTGCAGACTCATGTTGCCCAGAGTACCACAGACTCAAGCAATCCCCAGCCTCAGCTTCCCAGGTATCTGGGATTACAAGCACATGCCACCATGCCCAGCTATTTTTTGGGGACTAGGTCTTGCTACATGGCCCTGGCGGGACTTGAACCACAATCTCTGGCCCTGGCTGCAGCTTCTTAGGCTGCTGCTTACAGGCATGTACCAACATGCTTAGCCCTACAGACAGTATTTTTAAATCAGTGGTAAAGATGAAGGAAAAGTTGAACGTAAAGATTATGTCTTTATTTATTCATTGACTAGTATCTATGAGAAACAGAAATCTGATAGCTTTAATGGCTTTATGCTCTTCCACCCAGACTGCAAACCTGTTATGTATACTCTTGGACCATCTGTTCAATGCTGGTGCTTTACACATTAAGTGTGCTTTCATTTTTGCTCAAGACACTGTAATTTTTAAGTGTATATAATTTGGGGGGATATATTTTATATGGTAACAACATTTCCATGTGACAATGAAACATTAGAAACAACTAGGTGAGGCCGGGCACGGTGGTGGCTCGTGCTTGTAAGCTTCAGCCTATGAAGCGGCCGGGGCTAGGGATCGCTGTTCGAGTTCCGCCTGGGGCCTGAAGTGAGACCTAGTTCCAAAAAAAATAGCTGGGAGTGGTGGCGCGCGCCTGTCATCCCAGCTACCTGGGAAGCTGAGGCTGGGGATGGCTTGAGTCTGTGGTACCCCGGGCAACGAGCGCCTGC
>PVHY01006942.1:42489-70865 GCA_004024945.1 Uropsilus gracilis | reverse complement strand
AAATTGCTCAATATCACTAGCAATCAGAGAAATGCAAATCAAAACCACAATGAGATACCACCTTACACCAGTAAGAATGGCCCACATCAAAAAAAACAGGCAACAACAAGTGCTGGCGTGGATGTGGAGAGAAAGGAACACTCTTACACTGCTGGTGGGAATGTAAACTCGTCCAGCCACTATGGAAAGCAGTATGGAGTACCCTCAAACTAATGAAAATGGAATTACCATTTGACCCAGCAGTCGCACTTCTGGGAATCTACCCAAAGGAGACCTCAATGTGGGTACAAAAGGACACCTGTGCTCGGATCTTTATTGCAGCACTATTTATAATTGCAAGGACATGGAAACAACCCAAAAGCCCCAGAACAGATGACTGGATGAAAAAGATGTGGTACATATACACAATGGAGTATTACTCATCAATTAAAAATGACAAATTTGATGAATTTATGGAAACCTGGATGTACCTAGAAGAAATCATTCTAGCAGAAACGAGTCAGATGGAAAGGGACAGAAACCAAATGGTTTCACTAATAAATGGTCAACCAAATGAAACTGCACAAGGGGAGAATGGGGACCAGCTGGAGCAAGTGGGAAGGGGAGGCAGTGGGTGACCCCCAGGGACTGAAATGATGTGAAATATATATAAATAAATAAATTATTTAAAAAATAAATAAATAAAGTAGGAGTAAGAGAAGGATCCTTTGACCGAAGCCATAGTTTTATATAAAAAAGAAAAAGAAACTTCTTGATGAAAGTAGGAGTACAAATTCCTGGTTCATTTCTGGTAGGCAGGTTGGTGAGTTACACTTGTGAGAAAATAAGGTCAAAGGAGCCTATACCTCCTATTGTGCCAAAATAAAGATTGACCACTCTGGAAATGCTTAAACATTTTAGAAGGAGCTATTTTCATATGGATGCAGTCAACTATTAAAATTGATATTTTAATGAAAGTAGAAAATGTTTAAATTACAACTTGGTAACATACATGAAGCTGCCATTCAACACTAATTTTTTAATTTTTATTTATTTTTATTTATTTTATTTATTTTTTTTATTTATTTTATTTATTTTTTATTTTATTAAGGGAATGGTTTCTGTGACACAGCACAGGCATGCATTTTCAACCATGAGCTGGTTAAAGACATTGATTGCTTGCATCAAACTGTATTATATTTTCTGGAATTCTCCTGAGCACTTTGGAAATGCTATCACAGCACATTAAATGTGATTATGCTGATTATTTATCACATGGTTAATTATACTTAATGCAAAGTGAGAGTTTACTGCAACTGATTATAATTGGATAAATTTGGCTGTAGTTAGGATTTGTAATGGTGCAAAATTTGTATTTTAGCTTGGCCTGTGAAATGGAAAAACTTTGGTAATAAATTTATAGCAATAATTAAGTCACAACTTTATGGCTGAAAGTGTCATAGTTAAACAATTCTATATATAGAAAGAGAGATCCCAAAACTGAATACATACACACCTTTATCTGTAAAACATAAAGCCTGAAACACATTAAATTGCTGAAGCAAATTGGTTTTCTTCTGCTCCCTGATTTTGGTTTCATTGCTTTGAAGGCTCTTGGAGATCACTGAAGTGAGAGGCATGACTAGAAGTCTTTCATATGTAATCAAAACAGTAAGACTAATTGAAATTGTTAGTAAAGAACAAACTTAGTTCCATATTTTTCATTTTGACATTGAGGTGTAGAAATGGCTTAAGTAAGCCTGTTGTATGAAAAGGGTTATTTAGAAAGCAGCCATCTTAATTGTTTCTGCACAGCATACACATCCATATATAAGTCCATGCCCCCTGGTTCTTCAACTTCTCTCTGGTGAATGATAATAGGTATGTTTTAAATGAATTTGCTCAGGTTAGCAATTATGGCCATCTCTCATCCTGTTCTGTTTCTATCCTCATAGGTACAGGAAGCAAATTCATCTCAAAATTCACATGATGACATCCTTTTGGAATGTAATCTTTCATACATCATTTAAATTCAACTTAACATTTTTTATTTCATGTGCTTAAGTGCTCAAGTTTTGTCACAAAATTTTGTCCTTTACCCCATCCAGTTTAATATTATGATAGTTGACTTGGAAAAGGGGAAAGTTTAGAGCTAGACTAGAACAAGTGAAATGTTTATTAAGATAAAATAAGAAGTAAAAAATCTTTCTGGACAGTAATCAATAATTGCAAAGTAACACAAATAAATACAGCATTCAGTAGTTAATGTAAAATTAAAAGAATATAATGGAGAGGGCTTAATTTTGTGTGAAGATATCAAAATTGCCTTAGGGTTTTAGTCACCCAAAGGTTAAGAATAGTTAAATGGTGCCAACAGGAGAACAAAACACAGGGTCACATGAAGCCAAACCATTAAGAAACCCTAGAAATCTGACTCTAGAAACTGAGGTTACCAGATGGGGAAGGGAGAGCGAAGTGTGGAAAGAGCATTATGGTCTGTAGTGGAGAACTATGGGTGTTTTGGTAGTAGGTGTGGTATGATACCACACACCTGAAGGCTGCAATCTTATACCTCTAAATCATATACAGTGCTGTAAACCCATGTTACCTCAATACAAACAATAAAGAGGACTACACTCAGGTCAAGGATAGTTACATAAGACCCCTGACTTTTTGTTAGTTGGATCACATCTCCTGGCTGTGTCAGAACCTATGTTAAGGGTAACCTAACTTTACCCCATCAAGATGAGATGGGGGGAGGAGGTTGAAAGACTTCCAGGGTTATTGAAGTGAATTTGGGCAGATGGGAGAGAGGAAGTTGGAATCTTAGCATATTGCAGTATGAAGAGAAAAGGAACAGAGGAATCATAAAATTGATGGTTGACTCAGTTTGTATGTAGTATTGTGAGGTGGGGAATAGGTATCTATGAGAGCCATAAATTTGTTATTCTGAACCACAATGAGATACCACTTCAAACAGGTAAGAATGGCCCACATCAAAGAAATGGGCAACAAGTGCTGGTGTGGATATGCTGGTGGGAATGCAAATTGTTCCAGTCACAATGAAAAGCTGTGTGAAGGACCTTCAAACAACTTAAAATGGAATTACCATTCAAATTACCAGCAATCCCACTGCTGGGAATCTACCAAAAGGATACAAAAACACTAATTTAAAAGGACACCTGGACTCAGATGTTTACTGAAGCACTATTTACAATATCCAGGATATGGAAACAACCCAAATAAATACAGCATTCAGTAGTTAATCTAAAATTAACAGAATATAATGGAGAGGGCTTAATTAAAAAAAAAAAGACAAATGGATCAGAAAGTTGTGATATATTTACACAATGGAATATTATTCAGCAATCAAAAAAGACAAATTTGATGCATTTGTGGTAACATGGGTGTACCTAGAAAGAATCACACTAGCAGAAAGAATCATAATAAGCCAGAAAGAAAAAGATACTAGATGGTCTTACTTTATAAGTGGGTTATAAGGAAAACAAACAAAAGAACAAGTAAAACTTAAAACTAACAAACTGTCAGCAAACTGAAGCATAGAGCAAGGGAGGGGAAAGGGGATAAATTTGGGGGAGGGATAGACACAAGAAATTAAGGTTACAGTTCATGGATGACAAAGTGGTGGGAGAACTCAGGGTTCATGTAAAAATGGAGGAGGTATGCAATCAATTTTTTTTTAAATTTAATTGCTTTTGAAGAGTACCTGTAAATACATAGAACAGGGCAAATATTATCAAAGTAATAGAGCAAATATTCTCCCCCAATCCACTTTTTTGGAAGTTCACTAGTTTGGGGAGTCTCCATTAACACCTCTTCATTTCCTATACCAAGTACTTATCACAAATCACACATCTGATGTTTATGATTCCCTTCTACTACTCTCTGAAGTAGACTGCATCATCTCCTGACAGGAACATGGTAACACCTTCTAAAGGACCATCTTTAATATTTTCCCCACCCTGCAGCCGAAGTGTATTTTTTAAAATGTGTTTAACTGAGGTAAATCTGGGTACCCCATCAAATATTACCACCATAGTGCACACATCACCAACTTACAGATTCCATTTCCATAGACCACTGTGTTTCCTTCCCTACTTGTCCTTTCCCTTCACTCAATCCCTTTCATCTTGGTGTTTCAGTTCTGTACAGCTAGCAAGGGTTAGTTCTTCAATTTGTCTTTATTAGTCTATTAGCAGATATTTATTTGCTTCACATGTCACATATTAGTGAAACTATCTTGTATCTGTCTTTCTCCTTCTGACTTACTTCACTTAACATTATCCTTTCAAGCACCATCCATGTTGTAACAAATGGCATGAGTTTATGTCTGTGGATCGCTGAGTGGTATTCCACTATGTATATATACATTTTGATCCACTTATCTGGTGGGGGGGGAGCATTTGAATTGTTTCCATAGCTTAGCTATAGTAAATAGTGCTGCAATAAATAGGGGTAATTAATAAATAGGGGTAAATAAATAAATAGGGGAAATTACTATCTTCCCACTCAAAATGCTTCAGTGAATTCCATTTTCTTTTAAGGGTGAGACTAAAGTGACCAATACAGCCTCCAAGACCTGATGTGCCATGGCCCATCTCCTCTGTCTCATTAATGCTACATTATTTTGATCCTCTGCCTCCTGTAATGTGTGGAATAAATTGATGTGGGAGGACAACACAGGTGAAACTCAACTAAGGGACTTGGAGAGAGGGACAATCTTATACAGGAGTGGATATATGAGATGGAAGAAAGCATGAAACTATGTCTGGAGTTCACAGGAAGAGAAGGGATTCGGGTTATAATGGCAACCAGGAAGCAAAGAATTCCTTCAGGGTCTGGCTCTTAAGTAATGATCCTCTGAGCTTCAGCTGCTTTGGCCCACTATAGGTTAAAAATTCTAAGAGGTCCTGCCTATTCTCAAGGATAAAGAAATTCCTCTCTGACCCAAGGATAAAGAAATTCCTCTCTGACCTCTGTAAAGCAAAACGCTAACCAGAAGTCTTTTTGTCAATTGTCATCAAAACTGGAATTCAGTAACCAAAACTCTTCACAGTGGCCTTCTGTTAAGTGGCAACAGAGTCAGAAATTCAGCATTATTTTTGGAGAGTTGTAGATGAACACTATTCACACAAATAATGGAAAGAAAGTATAGGGTTGAGTCTGTCACAAGATAAATGGGTTGATTTCTGCATTATCTTACTGCTCTCATAGAAGACCCCTAAAATCTCAGTGCTTTAATACAATAGGAATAGGTTTATTGCTCACATAGAAGTCCGCATCAACCCATGCCTTTCCACAATGATTCAGAAATTTGGGCTTACTCTGTCCTAGAGTAAGACCTAGAGTGCTGAAATTACTGCTAGTAGAAGAGGAATGAGTGGTGTGCAAGACACACCTACTGCTTAGCCAGTTCAGTCTACAAAGGGTTAAATTTAATTATTGATGAGTTTGCTGAATGAAGATAAAAGCAGTTAAACATTCTCTGACCAGAAGGGAGAGACTGTAGGATCTCTCTTTACAACAAAATTGACTCCACATAAATTTTATCTGCTAGATTTCTAAACCTTCCCTTTCTTCCCCCTCAGGGTGGCAGAGGAGATTTGTGAAATCCTCATTTGCTTGAGATGTGCTCCCAATTTGACTCAGATCACATCACCACACAAGAAACGTAATCACTGCACATATAATTCAGGGACTTAATGAAAAACATAGTTTGTAAATATTTTATAGTACAAAATTATGTGTAGCATATAATCTCATTTCCTTATACATGAAAAGAGACTGTAAATTTATTTTTGTAATCTACTTGAGATGACAAAGAGTAACAGCTATCTCATGTGAAGCTGAAGCTGAAGTTGAGAAGATAGGGGGAAATGATATATTCCCTACAGTAAGAACTTTTTCCAGTGCAGAAGGCCAAACCAATGAAAGTACTTCTATAGCTAAGGTTGGGAGGATAACACATTCTTAGATACAAAGTCTATTAACTTATTCTGACTTGCCCTGTTCTGTTCAACTACATCTAATTAAGTTCATTAAAATTTTTGAAAAAAAAATGCACAAAGAGCCACTTACCTGTCTGCCCCTGATGTTGAGTTCTTTGTGTTTCAGCTATTAGAAGGAGGGAGAAGTGCAGTAAGTTCCCCCAAAGAGAAGCTTATCAACTTTCTGGTACTCTTGTTTGGCGGTTAAGGGGGTGAGGGAGGGAGTATTGCTCTAAGAAAAAGTTAAGAAAAACTGATTCATGAACTGAAATTCTTTTCAAATCCTATGTACCTGTCTGGGTGACACTGTAGTGACTAGTGCAAGTTAAAATACTGTTTTAGAGATATCTTCCCCTAAACTGGAAGCAGGTGAAAGAGTATTGCCCTATTGCTTAGATCTACTTTCAGATTTTTAGCCCACTCTGGTAGAGGTTGTAAGTTTGCTATAAAATATATGGGTAGATATTAAAGAGGATAACCCCAGAAATAAAAAAATAGCAAGGTGAACCTGTAACATCAGGATGATTCTGTGTGGTTTTCAAGGCTATATTCACCTTGATACATGATCTTCTGAGGTAGGTAAGCCATCAGGGAGTCATATACACTCAGAGGGTTTTATTATCCTTCAGAATGCAGAACTGGAAACAAGCAGTAGGAATTATGAGTAAGAACACTTTTGTAAATCTTAATGACACCAACAACAGCAACCAACAAATGACACAGTGAAAGTTGTCTCAGACTGGAAAACACCATCTTGTATTTTGAAATTTTCCATTATACTGTACTATGATGGGTGATTAAGTGTTTGCATTAGGGTTTCAACTAGATAATTTCTAAGAGTTAAATAATATTAAAGAGTTAAATAATGACCAGGTCAAATCTGAAAATAGAATGCTGGCTTATAATCTGCAGCCAGCAGTTCAAGAAACTGGTTCATTATCTTTCCATAACCAACTCAGAAAGACAGCCTGCTGTCTATTAGTCATTGCAGAAAATCAGACAACTATCTCTAGCAATAATTACTCCTGTAACAATCAACCCCAAACAGCTCATATTTCATTAATTATGGAAAATTGCCCTCATTTTGTTTCCTCTTCCAAGTTAAGAATGACCAGAGAAAGTCCAACAACACTCAACCAATCATATAGGATGCCTTGCTTCTCGGTAGCCCACCAATGGTTTCTCCATGCCAGCAGCCTCTAAAGGCATAACTCATAAAGGGAAACACTCAGAGTAGGTCTAGCAAAGTCTCTATTTTTCTCTTGGGAGTAACAGTGCAGTGCATTGTGCCAAGACTGAAGTTGCAAGCCCGTGCACTAAGTTCACCCCTCAAAGTGACCTCCACAGTTTATCTTAAATCACTTTCATTCAAGCCTATTTTGTACACCCCTCCCTCTTTCATGAAAAGATGACTGAAAGGTCTATGCTGTCCAATACGGTAACCACTAGTGGCTAATAGTACTTGGCACATGGCTTGTACAAACTGAATGTACTGTGGGCCGGAAATACATCACAGATTTTCAAGACCTGCTTTTAAAAAAGGAAAAGGTAGTATAATTTCTCACAAAGGAAAGTATAATTTCTCATATAATGTAGTATAATTTCTCATATAATGATTTTTAGATACTGAAATGTGTTGCTATAATTTTCTGTTAAATAGAGTTAAATATATATATTGAGTTATTGTTACCTATATCTTTATGCTTCTTCAATGTAGCTAGTAGAAAATGAAAAATCCACATTTGGCCTTCCCCTGTGGTTCTTACCGCATTTCTGTTGCGATGTGCTATTAGGGCTGACCATGTTTGGGCAGCTTTGAAATTTGTATAAAATGTTGCATGAGATTTTCAAGTGGTTGGTGGTAAATATTTGCTGAAATTGAGAAAGCAGATTGAGAGCTTGGTGAAAATAAACAAATGGATGAGTGACAAATAGCTCAAAAGTTTTGGTCAATTCACATGGTAAACATTAGCTAGCAGATTACATATCATTAGACACAATGAAGACCTAGAGGCATGAGCTTTGTTACAAATATAGTATGGGATTGGAGGAACGAAGAGGCATTGATGACCATGTTCTTCAGAGGGTTAACAAATATTTACTGAAGACCTATTAGATGGTAAGTTCAGATTTAAGCATCAGTGATACAAAAATAATTACAGTTGTGTTCTTCCCACTTTCCAGGAGCTAAGGTAAGGGTAGAAAGGTATATAAGTATCAGCCTTTGAGGTACTCAGTCAGACTAGATGACATTTGCTGTAAGAGCATGTACAGATTATCATGGAGTAAGTAGACTCAGCTTTACAAAGAAATTCGACAAGAAAATGGCAATTAGTTGAGAGTGTAATTGTGTGAATAGGAGGTGAGAGCCCCACAAAGGTTGTCTGAAGTTCTTGCTGTTTGTTTTGTTTGGAATAGTTCCAAGGGTAATAGGCTTGAAACAGAAGGGAATTCTGGAAGTATTATCTATGAGAGTTTACAACCAACTCTTTATCAACCTCTTGTGGTAACAGAAAATGAGCTTAAGTGTGGATGACTAAGTACCCATTTTAAGCATTGGCTGAACTTCTAGCTACCTAACAACAGGAAAACAAGTCCCCGGGGGGGTGTTCCAGGCATGCCCTCTATAGGCTTTGCTTCAGTTTGTCTGGGAGAAGACTCAAAATGTGTTGTGAGTAGATAGCATGTGTGCAGTGAGCACACTGGCCCCTGGCTCTGTCCAGTTCCTGTGGATCAAAGGAGATGTCCTCATTTGTGTACCAGAAATCACTATACCATTATCTCATTCGGTTTTGTGCCCTTAATAAGTGTAACCTTTCCTTTGGTGACATTTCCAAAGTAATGTCTCAGGAACTTGCCCATGCGACTCACTCACTGAAGTCACATGGTTGACATACCTGTCCACTTCACTGTGGGCACTGGACATGGAATGACACTGCCTTCCTTCAAAGAGATATGAGCCAGAGCTGGGCCACGTGCATTAGAAAAGCACCACCATGACCTTCTGTCAGTGATGTACTGGCAAAGCTTACATCACTGAAATTGTGCATGTAAAGATTTATTCTGTGAATTCAATTATCCCTTCAGAACTCTGAGTTATGATCCCATATATAACAGGGTAGTCTAGAGAGGTGAGAGGACCTTACAGATGTCAGTGATGCACAGACTGTGAACATAATTAAAATTCAAGAAAAATATGTTTATTGTCACGTCCATGCTTTTCTACATTACACATGAAACCCTCAGAAAAAAATCTATAAAAGATATGAGATAATTTATCCTATCTTCCTATTTATCCTATTATCATGTTCCCCGTTAAATTAAGAAAAAAAAGTTGACCAAAGAAGTTGTCGCTTTCTAACACTATCTGAGGCTTTGAGGCAGTTAAGTGAATGCCATTGTTGTGTGCCCTGTAAGCTTTCACTGACTGACTGAAAGAGGGCACTTGTTAGATCAATGTTGACACAAGTGCACTCTCTCCTTCATTTTCTTTAGTGACTCTAATATCACCTAACTTCAGACCCCTTTAAAGAGAGGACCTAAGTTATGCATGCATGCACACACTCCTGCTCATCTGAACCTGACAAAACCTTCTGTAACAGTTGCTCTTTTTCAACACTGAGACATGCATACCAAAATAAGATATTGTGAAATAGTATACCAAGCAGATCAGATTTCCCTAGAAAGCATGCAACAGTCACCAAAACTCTACAAATTCCCAGTCATCAGAATGGCTACAAATCGTTGGCTTCTGCCTTTGGCAGGCTCCCAGATTCTCAGCTTCTATTTTAGGCCCTTCTTGTAGCTGACTTTGGTGTCCCAACCAACTGATAACGTGTCTTGCATTCTAGTGCATCTTTTTCTCATGGGAAAGTAATGTGCCACTCAGCTGTTACTAGTTAACAAGGGTTTATAAGTAGAATTTGCAATTAAATTTGAAAAATCAGAGCCAAAATCATTAGATACTTCAATAAACATTTATTACATTTTTTAAAGTTAACATTCTGAGGTGATAAACTTCTGGATAATAGAAATATATACACTGTAACTCCAACCCTCAATGGGATCAACAAGGCCTGGGTAGAGAGTAAAAGAAAACAAATGCTACATTACGAAGACATGGCTGCAATGAGAGAAGGATACATTGTAAAAGGCTGGTTGAGGGGGTTCATCGAAAAATTTACACATATATCATCTACATTGTAAAGATGACAGCAAGAACACTTTAGATGGAGGGAAATAATGGACCAAAGTGCTAAGTCTTTGGTTATCAAACTCAAAGACACAAAGCTCTAATGACTTTCTGGTAACCTGGGAAGGAACTCTAATTGGACTTGCTGAGTTCTATTTTCCCTCAAGAACCTCAAACTGTTTTTGACCAACAGAATAGAGAGTAGAAAATGTTTTACAATATTTCTTTGGAAGTTTATATTGCTAAATTTGTTTCAAGTTTCTAGTTATTGAAGACACACAATCTATATTTTAAAATGAATTGGCCTTCATAATGCATTCTTTATTATTTGGCGGTCAACCTCAACATATCTCCAGATAACCTGTAAATAAAAGGAAAATTGATTAGAAATTACTGTAGTAAAGATGACACCACACAGCAATGTCTCTGAAGGGAAAGTAAGATGATGATTTACAGGGCTTTGACATTTTGACTTACATTCTTTAAGGAACAATAAAGAAGAGAAACTGATGGGTATGGGAAGAATTTCTGATATAATCGTATTTCTAAAGACTAGAAAAAATTAAATAGGAAAGTCCAAATTCTTACCAAGTCATTAAAAAGTCTAGCAACTTTTATAAATGTATCTATATACCACAAATACAAATACCTTGCACCATTTCCAAGGTCTCATCACTTGCTGCTAGTAAAATCTTGGATGAGTTTGAACTGAGAGAACTATTAGTGCTCTCATCTATTCTGGATTTTCTTCTTTGGTCTCCCAGGTTTTCTTTATTGCTGCTCTATTTGTACTTTGCTGCTTTGGCTTCAATATGATATGGCTGAGATAGTCACTTCCTTGAATCAAAAAAAAAAAGGATTTTTTTTTAAGTCTCAGGATGTTTAAAGATTAAGTCTTTAAAATTTTAAGTCTTTAGCTATATTTTCATGCACCCATTTTTCAAAAATGGCAAATTCCCTTCCTGGGGAAAGGGAGCATACTAACTATGTTTTAGGTGGCATCTCTGATTCAACTGTCCTTGTTGCATTATTGGGGAAATGGGATGAGTTTTCATACTGTTCTGTCACTACAGTTTACTTAAGCATTGACAGTGTGACATAAGATGTGTATTATCAATCATATAGGGTGACTCAATAGCATGTAAAACACCTGTTCAGGAATAAGCATTGTAATTGTGCTAGATTGAAAGGTTCTAATCCACTGGCTGTCAACTTTGTCTATACATTTGGGTTATCAAGATGTGTGTGAGATCAGTGGATATCTGCTGCACAGGGCAGTCATATGCAGCCTGGATCGGCAGAACCATGTTGCCCCCTGCTCCTAGCCCAAGGGGAGCATGAAAGGGCACAAGCTTAGCCATCTGGGTCCCACCCTCATAAAGGGAGGTTCTGGTGTGGGAGCAGGGCAGGGACTTGAGTCCTGCCCACCAGCAGGCAACCACCTGAGGGCTGCCCGCATGCCTGGGTCCCTACCTGTTCGCACTTCCTTGCCAGTGGGGAGTTAAGAGGGTGAGATTTCCTGGGTAAGCCTGCTGCGCTGGGTGAGCCCTGGAGGAGGGACAGGGTGGGGGGTTTGGTGGCCCCACCCACCAACAGATGGCTCCTGCACAGGGTAGCCATCTGCAGCCTAGATCAGCAGAGCCATGTTGCCCCCTGCTCCTAGCCCAAGGGGAGCATGAAAGGGCACAGGCTTAGCCATTTGGGCTTGCCCCCATGTTGGATGATACTGGTGCATGGGCAGGCCGGTGGGCAGGGGCTGGAGGAGCACCTTCCATTTTGCTCTCACTCCAGCTAAACTTCAGAGGATCAAGAATATGCACAACACAAACTTCATCATAGAACAGTGAGGGATCATGTAAAAATGTAGTCTACAAGCCTAAGCTAGACACAGCAGATGGACAACTGAGAGAACCAGTGCATGTGAGACAAGAGAAACAACTGTAGAAACACAATGTCACGAAGTGCACCCATGCACTCACTGGGTCAGGAAGACCCAAGACCTTATTTCAGAAATGCCTTCTAGGAGAGCAAGGACCCCTCCCCACATTACAGGAGAGGAGAGGAAAACCAAAGATGGGGTAATCAGCCCCACAGCAAAGCTGCAAACTGGGCAGAGGAGATGATCTACAAAGGCCATCCACAGACACCTGTATCCACAGAGACACTTTTTCACTGACACTGCCTGGGGTAAAGACCCCCTAAATCTGATACCAGAACCATAAGGTAAAGCAACAAAACAGCAGAGATGGGATTGGAGAAGATAGCCTGCAGCAAGAAAACATGGACAGATCACAAATGAATACAGACTGGCCACACAACGCAAACTTAAGACTGAAAACCTATCAGGAAGTATTGCCTGGTTCCAACAACACAGTCCCTGACCCAGTGAAAGGACACTGCCACAGGAAAGAAAGAGACTAATGGACTTAGCACAACTAGTAAACAACAAAGAGTGGGGTTTGAGAGAATGGAAGGGGCACCAGAGGGAGGAGGGAGGGGAAGTATCCCAAAAAACACAGAGGTTGTGATCTAAAGAACAAAATAAATAATATTTTCAAAAAAGATGTGTGTGAGAACTGATGACTGGATTCCACCCCCAGAAATGTATTTTATTAGCTTGGGATATTGTCTGGGCATTGAAATTTAAAAATTCTCTGGACTATCTAGGGAAATAAGACAAGAGAAAGACATAAAAGGGATACAAGTAGGAAAAGAATAATTCATGTTTTCATTATATGCAGATGATATGATTCTTTATGTAGAGAACCACAAAAAAAATCCATAGAAAAACTTTTTGAAATAAACCAATTCAGTGAGGTAGCCAGTTACAAAATCAACACACAGAAGACAGTAGCTTTCCTATATGCAAAAATTCAAGCAGAAGAAGAATAAGAAATTTATAAAAAACATTCCAAAGTTGGGCACAGTGGCACATGCCTTTAATTGCAGCCTATGGAGTGAGGCTGAGATTAGGAATTGCTTGAGTCTGCAGGCTTGAGAGCTGCCTGGGGCAACATAGTCAGACCTAGTCCCAAAAAATAGCTGGGCGTGGTGGCAAAAGCCTGTAATCCCAGCTACCTGTGAAGCTGGGGCCGGGGATTGCTTGAGTCCATGGTACCCTGGGTAATGGGAGCCTGCAGTTCACCAGGCAAAATAGAGAGACCTAGTCTCAAAAAAGAACTTTTTTAAATTATAAAACCATGCCATTTACCATTATACACACACACAAATTTAATATCTGGGAATATACGTAACAAAACATGTGAAAGATCTATACAAATAAAACTTTAAAACACTACTAAAAGACATAGAAGAAGACATAAGGAAATGGAAAGACATTCCCTGGATTGGAAGAATATATCATCAAACTAGCCATATTACCAAAAGCAATCAACAGATTCAATGCAATCCCTGTAAAAATTCCAATGACATTTTTTAAAGAGCTAGAACAAAAATTACTGAAATTAAATGGAATAACAAAAATGGAATAACAAAATGGAATAACAAATATCAAAAAGTCTCCTGACCAAAATAAGAGAGAACTGAGGTATTACTATTCCAGACTTCAAACTATACTACAAAGCCATAGTAATTAAAACAGCATGGTACTGGTACAGAAATAGACAAAGAGACGAACGGAGCAGAATTGAGTGCCCGGAAGTAAAACCACACATATATAGTCAACTAATCTTTGACAAAGGAGTGAAAAACTTACATTAGAACAAGGACAGTCTCTTCAAAATATGGTGCTGGGAAAACTGAACCAAGACATGCAGAAAAAAGAACCAAAACAACTCACTCACACCATGTAAAAATACAAGCTCAAAATGGATAAAAGTTTTGAATGTAAGACCTGAAACCATAAAATACCTAGAGGAAAACTTCCATGAATTACACTTCAGAAATACATTTCTGGACACATCTATAGCTGGGGGAAAAAATGAAGGAATACATAAACAGCTGGGAGTATATCAAACCTTCTGTACAGCAAGAGAGACAATAGACAAAACAGAAAGAAACCTTACCAAGTGAGGGAAAATTTTTGCCCTTCACAAAAGTGATATGGGTTTGATAAAAAAGATCCATGAGGAACTCATATAACTTAACAAAATCAAAGCAAGGAGCCCAGTCAAAAAATGGGGAGAAGAACTGAAAAGACACTTCTCCAAAGAGGAAATCAACTGGCCAACAGGAACCTGAAAAAAATGCTCATGGTCACTAGCAATCAGGGAAATGCAATTGAAAACCACAATGTGATACCTTACACCAGTAAGAATGGCCCACATCAAAAAAATGGGCAACAACAAATGCTGTGTGGATGTGGAGAGAAAGGAACACTCTTACACTGCTGGTAAATGTAAACAGGTCCAGCAACTATGGAAAGCAGTGTGGAGGACCCTCAAACTAATGAAAATGGAACTACCATTTGACCCAGCGATCACCCTTCTGGGAATCTACCCAAAGGTGACCTCAATATTTATACAAAGGGATACCTGTGCTTGGATGTTTATTGCATCATGGAAACAACCCAAATGTCCCAAAATAGACTAATGGATTTTAAAAGATATGGCACATATACACAATGGAATATTACCCATCAATTAAAAAATGACAGAATTGATGAATTTGAGATAACATGGATGTACCTAGAAAAACTCATATTAGCAGAAACAAATCAGAAAGAGAAAGACAGATACCAAATGGTTTCACTAATATATGGGATATAGGAAAAGCAAACAAAAGGCCAGGAAGAAAAGTCAAAATAAGCTAACAACCAAACTAAAGTACACAACTTGGGGTAAGGGGATGGGTGGGAGTGACAGTCAGGGAGGGGAGGTGCTAGGTGAACCCTGGGGAAAACAAAGATGTGAAATATATATATATATATATATTATTTTTTTAACTACAAGATTAAAAATACCAGGTGTTTAAAAAGTTAAAACAATAAACAAATAAAAATTTTTAAAAAAGATAAAAATTCTCTGGAGCAATTCTTGCATACAGTCACAGCTAAAGACCACTATTTGAGCCTCAATACTCACACATTTGTCCAGGTTCAATTATTTTTATCCAAGGTCAGCTTTAGAGTAGTTATAAGTCAGCATAAATGAAATTATGAAATATATTTCCTTGATAAGTGATATTCAAGACATCACTTCTAGAAAAGCAGGAGAGCCCTATCAACCTGGCTTCAATCAGTCTAAAGGAGCTTATGGCCTGAACCACTTCTACCCTCATTCTAAACTGCATCAAGTGCATGTCCCCCAATCTAGAGTATCCTGTTACCTGATCCAGCTGACTCCTTCCTCAATAGGATCATTTTGATGTAGTCTTATGCTCAGATTACTTACTGTCAGAGCATCATAAAGGACATAGTACTGGGACTATGTTATACATTTGTATGACCATCTTCATGGTTGCTTGTTAATGTTGGTATGTGGTTACCAAATTCAGACTACTTTCATTGTACCTACCAGAGATGAGAGGACTAGAAAAAGACACTCATAGCGCACTAGCCACTGGAGAGTACTGATGTTTAAATAAAAAATAAACCTGAGATTGTAAACAATTTATGACTGACTGGAGTATACATGCATTTTGGTGGAGGGTTTTCAATAGAATTCCTCATAAGCAGCAGTTGGATACCATGAAATTGAAATTTCTCGTGTAATATTGAAATCTACTTTGGTTTTTATAATAAGTTATTTGAATTATGTACTTTTATTACTCTGCCAATTACTGTGAAAGACAGCTTTAAAATCTAACAGAATTCTACTCTTCTGCTTTAACCACATGATATGGCTGCCCCATCTTTCAAATAACTACTTTGAAGTATATACATGACTTAGCATCAAGTTCCTGATTAATGACTTAGGGAATGCAGTAGTGCCATAAGCCTTCTCAAAAGACTGCTATAAAGGTGTGCTTTAAATGTAGGTTTATACTAAACACAACTTGAAAGGCTTTTTACAGCACCCAACACCATGTTCCTTGGTTCCATGAATCCTTTGAATGACAAATGGATTTTATACAATTGCCACTATCCATGAAAACAAATACATTATGAAATCTGCATGTATTCTCATTGAGTTGAATAATTGCCATGGCACAAGCTGTAGGAATCATGCTGGTAGGAAAACAATTTTCACTGGGGAATTACCATGGAACATGAGGAAGTGGCCAAGGAATGCACTTCATGAGTCAACACTATCAACTGGTTCTAAACTATATTTGCATTGTCTACATCAACCCCAATCTTTTGGGCTAGTAGAACACACTATGGAATAAATGGGATGGAATAAAACCAACCTAAGGGATTCTTTCATTTTAGGATAAAGGCACTGCCATGGATTCTCCTTAACTTATGAGCCACTTTTTTTCAGAAAACAACCATTTTCTCATTTAGAAATAATTACAAGACCTATACAATTGGATGAAGAGGCAGGGAACCAAATTTCCTAAAAGGAGGTATCTTCCATTACTGTGAAGAAATTGGAAACCCTTTCACTAAAAACAAATTACTACAAGGTTTCTTTCACAGAGAGTTCCAGGAGAAGGTGGCACCAAACATCACGAAACCTCCCCCCTGACACCATGTCTGTTGGAAACACCACCAACTCAAGAACTCCCTCCATATCCATTTGAAAGAACTTTTCACGGCATTCCTAAATGATCTACATGCTGATAAACTTAGAAATAAACAATTATATGTCACTTAAAACGGGCCTGACATAGTGGCACTCTCCCACAAAAATGGACCAGGTGTGTCCCACTACAAAATCAACACTAGACTTCCTCTATTAAGTATGGGAAGGGGTATTAATATATAGCTAGGACAGGAAGGCTACCAACCCCTCTTACCAATAAAGTCATTTTAGGAAGTTGAGTAGCAAGAAGGCATGCAGAGTGGAGTGACTGGAGTAATGGTGACAAGAATTTAGGACAGAGAGGAGAGAAATGGAGTTGAGAAGCAAGAAATGAGTGGAGAGGTCAGGAGAGGCATGGAATACAATGGAGTTGAGAGGAATGGGTGAGATGAAGGTAATGCAAAGGAAAGTTTTAAGAAGTGAGGAATAAGAAAAATGGAGAGTAATAGAGATAATGGGAGGAAGACTGGACAGAAGAACACAGGAATTGACTACCCAGAAGCTAGAAGGGGTGGGGGGGCAAGGAACGGAAAGCAGAAGCAAGATTTATGTGACGATGGGGTGAGAGGAGATTATAGCTGAGAGAACCAGATGAGAACTATGGAGTGAGGTGAAATGTATATGATGGGGTAGACACAAGAAGAGAGGAGAAATGGGTGGAGAGGACTGGACAGAAGAGAAAAAATATGGTGTGGAAAAAGAGTGATATGAAAAGAAAGGTGAGTTATGGAATAGAGAAGAGGAAAATGGAAGCAGAGGAGAGAACAGAGAGACAATCAACAAGGAGGAATGGGAAGAGTGGAGGAATAGAGAGAACAGTGTAGGTGAGAAGAGATGTGTAATGTGTAGTAAAATATAGAAGTATAGAAGAGGATAGGTTGAAATGCAAATGATGGAATAGAGACAAGAGGGAAAGATATGAGAAAAGAATTTGAGCAGAGAGGATGGAGATATAGAATGGAATGGGGATTTGAGTGTATAAGGGTGGACTAGACAACAAGAGGGTTGAGCAGAAAGGAATGGAAAGAGATATGAATGGAATGGATATGAGTGAAAAGGGCAAGAGATGAGAGGAGGGTCAAGTAGAAATAAGTGGAGTGGAAAGGGTGAAAGCACATGATACAGGAGGAAAGGAGGTGAGAGAAAAGGAGAAGAGATATAAGGATTGGCAAGGATAAAAAGAGTGGAGAAATAAGAATGGAGAAGAGATCAGAGGATACAAGATAAAGAAATTGAGAGGAAATGAATCAATAAGATAGGGTGAGAATAAGGGAATGTACATAAGACAGGTGGGGGCAAAGAATAAGAGGAGGAATGAAGAATATGGAATGGAGAAGGACTGGACTGGAGAGAAGAGATATAGGGTGCTGTAATGAATGGAAAGGAGAGAAATGGTTTAAAATAGAATTGAGGGGACAGAAAAAGAAATGAGTGTAGGGGGGAACCAAGAGGAGAAAGATGGAATAGAGAGTACTGTAATATAAAGACGAGGAGTGGACAGAATTGAAAAGAGGAATAGAGGGAAAAGACAGGATATGACTGACCAGAGGGGAGAAATGGCGAGGATTGAAGATTAGCAGAGGAATAGGTGGAGAGGACAAGTTGAAGTGCACACCGTGATGTAGAGACAAAAGGAAAAGAGATGAGGTAGAGGAAGTTGAGGACCAGAGTGGAATGAGCAGAGAGGATGGATATAGGGTGGAGAGACTATTGAGGGTATCAGAGCAGTTGAAAGGAGAGGGTAGAATAAACAGGAGATAAGAGAGTTAAGAAGAGAGATGAGCAATGACCCGAAAGGAATAGAAATAGTTACAGTGAAGAGATGATGGAAGAGGCAAATGGAGAGTAGGGTATAGGTAAGAAGGTATGAGAAATGGGAAGGTGAAGAGATATATGGAGTGTAGTAGAATGGATATGGAAGAAGGGTAGAACTGTATAGAGAGCAAAGTAGGGAAGAGTATAGGCAGTGTAGGAAAAGAAGAGATAGGGAAGGATGGGAGAGGAAGGGAAATAGAAGAGAGATGTGTAGTGCAGTGTGATAGATAGTGGAGAGGAGAAAGGAGTGGGATTAGAAGGGAAATAGGTAGAAAAGATGGGGTGAAGCACAAGAATGGAGAAGAGACAAAAGGAAAGGCAAAAAGATAAACGGAGGAGATAAATTAATAGGAGAGGGTGAGAGTAAAGGAATAGAAACGAGAAGAGAGGTGTGGAGACAAGGAGGAGAAATGAGCAGAGAGGAGTGAAATGAACAGAGAAGAATGATATGAAGTTGAAAGGCGTTTGCAGAAGAGGAACATAGTGATATCCGGTCGAAGCACGAGGCAAAAGCCTCCAAATTGCAAACCCCAAGGTCCGTTTCACCTGCGCCTAGCAGTTGCACCTGCGCCTAGCAGTTGCCACTCCAAATACCAATTAACAACAGGGTTTTATTAACAAGGGAGCTGAACAGGGAGAACAAAACGTCGTGAAAGCCGCATGTGGCAGTTATCTTACCCCAGTCACCATTCTCAAACCCAAAGGTCCCCAAGGTACAGTCCAATCAATGACGGTTCCTTTGCCCCTCTGAACCTCAGAGGAAGGCACTTTCGCAAAGTCCAGTCCTTTCGCCGGAGTCTTCTCTTTCTTTTCTCTCGGTGTCCCACGCTGCTCGACTTCTCCCAGGTGCTTCAAGCTTCTTCCACGGTGGCTGATGAAGGAATCCGCTTTCCAAATCGCAGGTACCAGCTCTCCACAGCACCTTGCTACAACGCCACACTCTCCACGCTGGCCACACTTCTGCCAGCCGCCATGGCTCCTCGTCACCTCCAGCTCTTCCAGGGGGCTTCTGCCCAGCCTGGTCACTCGGGGTACGCTTTACCCGCCTGCCATTCTCTTCTCTCCTCTCCCAAAGGTTCTCTCTCTCTCTCTAGTTCTCTTTCCTCCCCAAAGGGTCTCTGTCTCCTCCTAGTCTCTGCTCTTTGCCTCTTCGCCCCCTGCTTCTGGTCCCACTCCCTTTTTCCAACTGCTCCTTTCTCCTCCAACTGCCACACCTCCCTCAGCTCCCAACTCCCACACCAAATCTGGTCGGAGCCCACTGGCCCCCGGCCAATCAGTGAGGAGCACCTTAAGGAGGCCGGGCTCACTGCCACCAGCCAATGGAGGAAGAGTTCCCTCAAGGGGGCGGGGCTAACTGCCACCAGCCAATGGGAGCAGAGTACCTTGTTAAATGCCATAATGGGGTGGGGGTGTTAGGGCCACCCAGTTTCAATAGGAGGAGAAAATATAATGGACAGGAATGAGATGTATGAGTGGAATGAAATGCAGGCGAGAGAAGTGGAGTGAATGAATGGAATGGTGAAGAATGTGTCGACAGGATAGAGTGAAAGGTATATGAATGGAGAAAAAACAAGGGGAGAAGATGAGAGGACAATATGAGAAGAGAGGTAGCAAGAGGAAACAAGAAATATGTGACAGAAAGGAGAGGGGTGGAAAGCAGCGGTCTGGACAGAAAAGAGGAATGATCAGAGGGAGAGGAGTGGGTGACAGTAAGATTGTACATGAGTGGGGGGAATGAGCTGAGAATACTTAAGGAGAGGGATAGAACTAGACAGAAGAGAGACATGAACAGAGAGAGGAGTGAAGATGAATGGTGGGGGAGAAGTGATATGGAAAGAGGTGAGGAGGGAAGAGTGGAGAGGGATCAGAGGAGTTTAAAGGAGAAGCAGAGAGGTATGGAAAGACAGGAGAAAGGAAAGAAGGCTAGAAGTTGGAATGGATAAGAGAGGATTGAAATGCACAGTAGAGAATATGGGGGAAATGCACATGAATTTAAGAAGAGACAAGTTGAGACTAATGGAGAGGATATAGGAGGGGAAGAGGAGAGTAAGGGAATACAGATGAGAGGTTTGAAGAGAATAGGAGAGGAGACTGGAATATAATGGAGAGTTGAGGGGAAAATGGAATAGAAGGAATGGAGTGTGAAGAGAAATTGAGGGGTGAGGTATACAGAGGAAAAGAGGAGATGAATGAATGGAGATGACAAGATTCACATCAGATGAGAAATGGAATGGAAAGGAGGAAGGGAAGAGAATGGAGAAAAAGAATAGGGGAAGGGATATGGATGGAGTAAACAGAGAGGAGAGGAATAGAGAAAGTGGAATTAGAGAGAAATGACTGAAATGAATGGAAAGGAGAGTTTTAGATTTGACAAGAGCATTGTGGAATAGAAAATGAATGGCTTGAGCTGAAGGGGAGAGGAACTGAGTGAAGAAAAGGAATGGGAAATAGAAGAGAAAGGAAAAGGAGAACATTTGTAGAATAGAGATGAGTGAAATGGGGAAGGAAGGGGAAGAAAAAGATCAGAAATGGAATGCAGAGGAGAGGAAAGTAATGGAAATGAAATGGAACAAGGGATAAAGGAGAAAGAGAAGAGTATAATGGAATGGACATAAATTCAATGAAGAGGACAGGATGTAAATGAGAGGAGGAGGAGGAGAGCGGTGAATACACATACAACTATGCTTTACATATACATACTTAATGAAACACCAATCAACTATTTTAAAAAGATAAATCCTGCCATTTTGTGATTTTACTCAAGTAGAATACAAAGTAAAGAACACATAAATATTACATTTATGATGGATGACCATTTTTTTACTTGGAGATGGTATATACATGTCTAAGTCCCTGTGGACTTACCTTAATTTTCTGTTTACTCCATCATGGTGGTGGCAGCATGTACACCTGCCATTCAGGACAGGTCTAGGTGTCATGTACAGTGTAATCATTGTGTGAGGAGAAACCCTAAAGGAAACCCTAAAGGAAGTAAGTCTACTGCAATTACAAATATGGTTATCATTCTTCTAAAAAGAGATGCCTACAATGACAGATTTCCAAGTTAACTCCTTTTAAGAAAAGAGAGTTACATATAACCTTTTACCAAAGGTTAGAAATGCCTTTTGGATAAGATGACCTTTACTAGATAGAGAACTTACTCAGAATGTGTAAAATATCAATTCCTCCTCAAATACTTCTCAAAATTTTTCTGAAACTCTTGAGTTTTCTCTTCCAAAGGCATTGATGATCACCTGAGAACTGTCATCATCACCCTCAGCAAAAAAAGTCCACAGTCAGAACTCTTCAAAAGAATCCCAAAGACAAGTTTGTTCTTGTATAAACAAACAAGAAAAAAGTGAATAACAGTTGTAATAAATTAAAACTATCTCATGATAATGTACTATGATTGTCAGCATAAACACACAGAAATGGTATTTTCAAAAGGTATCAGAACAAAGGGGTAATCAGAACAAGGTAGCAAGGTACAAGGTCCATGAACAAAAGTATCTTGTCCATCTATGAACTAGCAGCAAGCAAATGGAAAATTGAATATAGAAAGACAATTTACAAAATCTGTGGATTCATAGAAAGCAGTGAAAAGAAGAAATGTCTAAAATCAACACTCTGAGCTTTTTATCTTAGGACATAGAAAAGAACCCTAGAACATGAAGGTCAAATTCCAAAATAAGCAGAAGAAAAGCAAATATCAGTGAAATTATAAACAAGTTCTTAATACAGACCAGTAAAATGAATAAACCTCTATTCAGGCTAAAAAAAAATGGAAAAGGTACAAATTCCAGAAATAAGAGGGAGTATCACTATCAATCCTCTGAACATTAAGCAGATCCTCAATGTATACCACACAGATATATGTAATTTTACATATATTTTACAACTTGAATAGAATACACAATTCTGGACAAGGACCTGGGGGGAGGAGGGAATCAAAAAAAAAAAGAAATAGACTAATGGGATAATACTACCGAACATTTAAGAATGAAATTACATCCTCTAGAGCATTTCCTAGAGGGCAGAAGCACAGAAAACAATTCCTAACTCTTGTTATGTGAGGCAAGTACACAAACACTGAAACCACATAAGTATTTGAAGTAAAATAAGACCATATCTATTATGAACACAGCTCTGAAAACCTTCAGCAAAATAGAAAATTGATTTCACAATGTGTTAGAAAAAAGACTATATAACAATCACATGGAATTTATTCCCAACATACAGAATGGTTGCATTAGCTGGTTTTCAGAAATTAACCCATTGCATCTACAAGCTACAAGTGAAAAATTACAGGATCATATGAATAGAAATAAGAAAAGCATTTTACGATGCACAACATGCACTCATAATCTAAAGTCAACAAATGCTATGGAAGGCTGTGTGGAGGACCCTCAAATTATTGAAAATGGAACTACCATTCAACCCAGTAATCCCACTACTGGGAATCTACCCAAAGGATACAAAAATACTATTTCAAAAAGACACCTCTATTCAGATGTTTATAGCAGCACTATTTACAATTGCCAAGATATGGAAACAACCCAAATGCCTCAAAACTAATGACTGGTTGAAAAAAGATGTGGTATATTTTCACAATTGGAATATTATTCTGCAATCAAAACCAACAAATATGAGGTATTTGTGAAGACATGGGTGGACCTAGAGGGAATTACATTAGCAGAAATAAGTTGAAAAAAAAGGACAGAAACCATATGATCTCACCTATAGATGGGATATAGGAATAACAAATTAAAGGTCAGAAAAAAACCAAAATAAGGTGACAGTGCAACTGGGGCAGGTTGCTAGGGAGAGGGTGGGGGCAAGGAGAAATTGGGGACAGGAAAAGCACAGGAAGATGGAGAGAAGGGCTCTCAGGGGATGAGGTGGAGGGAGAACCCCGGGGAATGCAACAATGTTGTGTTATATATATATAAATATATATATATATGTGTGTCTGTGTGTGTATGTATGTATATAGGTATATACTTACATGCATGAATATGTAAACAACAATATAATTAATTAAAAAATAGGAAGCTTCCCTACTGAGATCAGCAACAAGGCAAGGAAGTCTCCTTATGACACAGTTTTAAAACACTCTACTCAAAGTAGTAGCAACATAGACTTGGACGGAAGATTCATGTTTTTCTGTTTACAGGTAACAATGGTCTATGTGGAAAATGCAGAACAGATGACAAAACTGCTAGAAATAATCAGCAATTAGAGCCAGATAGCAGGATATAAGATTACTGTTTTCCTATATAGCAGCAATGAAATAGTAGATTTTTAAATTTAATGTGTTCATAATTGGAACATATTTTGTACATTCCACTGTCAGACAACTCTTTCTATTTTTCACCACCAAATAGGGGTGATTTATATTAAAAGAACTGAATTAATAAAGCTCATCTGCATACGCATGTACCAAAAGTGGTGCATGCAATATAAACATTTAAAACAATACTGTTTACATTAGCACCCAAAAAAATGAAATACTTAGATTATACCAAATAAGATATGTACAAGATCTGTATCTGGAAAGTCACAAACTTTTGACAAGAGAAACAAATTATATAGAGAACTAGAACATGTTAATAGATAGAAAGACTTGTTCTCATAAACATGTCTGTTCTTACAGATTTGATCAATGCAAATCCCCATCAAAATTCAGCAAGTTATTTCTTAGATATTTACATACTGATCTGATTCTAAAGGTTAGATGGATAAACATAATACTCAGCTAATAAACAATACTGAAGAAGAATAAAGTTGGCAGACTCACAACCCAAATTCAAGATTTACTATAAAACTGCTGTAATCAAGTCAGTGCACTATTAGTGAAAAAAAATAGATGAAGAACATAGAACTCAAAAAAAGTTAAAATTACCACACTGACAGCAGAACTAAAATATACAGCAAGGGAGGGGAAGGGAGTGAGGGGGAAATCAGGGGAGGGATGAGCACAAGACATCAAGATGATGGTTCACAGGTGACATGATTGTGGAAGAATCTTGGATATACAATAATGTAAAATGTGTGTGACCAGGAAAAAAAGAGGAAGAAATAGCATAAAAATTTAGTCAACTGGTTTTTGACAAAGGAACAAAAGCTGTACACAGAAACAAAGAGTCTTTTCAAAAATGGTGCTGGAAAATCAGACATCCATATATAACGAAAAAGTAATTTAGACAGAATTTACCCTTTTCATGAAAGGTAACTCTAAAGAGATCACAGACTTAAATATGTAACACAAAGCATCAAACTCCTATGAGACAACAACAAAGAAAATGCCGATAACTTAGGGTCCCATTGATAACTTTTAGATACAACACTAAGCATTCTGGTCACTTCCTGACCTTTTGGCTAAGAGCAGGTGTAAAATTAAAATTTGGGCTCTGTAAACCACAATGTCAAGAGAATGAGAACATGAAACATATTAGGAGAAAATTTTACTTACAAGAGACTCACCTGATAAATATATTCTTATTATTTGACATAAGAAAAACAAACAACTGGGTGTTGAAGTGGCTAAAATATCTAAAGAAACACACACAGATGGCAAATAAGTAGGAAAAGATGTGTAGCATTCTATGTCATCAGGGAACTGCAAATTAAAATCATCAAGTACAACTACATACTTATTAGAATGACCAAAATCCAAACCTGACAGCATCAAATGTTAGTAAGGTTCTGACATCAGAAATGTTCACTCAACTTCAACATAATAAAAGCCATCTACGACAAACTTACGGCAAACATCAAATTAAATGGGGAAAAACTGAAATCATTCCAATTAAGATCTGGAACCATTAGGTAATGATGTCCACGTACCCACTACTCTCTAACATTGTACTGGAAGTTCTAGCTAGGGCAATAAGGCAAGAGAAAGACATAAAAGGGATACAAATAGGTAAAGAGGAACTGGAGCTATCATTATATGCTGATTACATGATTCTCTATATAGATAACCCCAAAAACAAAATCCACAGAAAAATTGCTTGAAATAATAAACCAGTTCAGTGAGGTAGCTGGATACAAAATCAACACATAGAAGTTGGTAGCTTTCCTATATGCAAAAAGTCAAATAGAAGAAGAAAAAATCAGAAAAACCATCCCATTTACCATTGCACCAAAAAAATTAAATACCTGGGAATACATCTAACAAAAAAAAAATACACCTAACAAAAAAACGTGAAAGAACTAGACAAAGAAAATTTTAGAACACTGCTAAAAGAGATAGAAGAAGACACAAAGAAAATGGAAAGACATTCCCTGTTCATAGATTGGAAGAATTAATATCATCAAAATTGCCATTCCACCAAAGACAATCTACAGATTTAATGCAATCCCAATAAAAGTCCTAATGACATTTTTTTAAAAGATAGAACAAATTACTGAAATTCATATGGAATAACAAAAGACCTCGAATATTAAAAAGTCTCCTGACCAGAAAAAAGAAAACAGAGGTATTACAATCCCAAACTTCAAAGTATACTACAAAGCCATAATAATTAAAACAGCTTGGTACTGGTACAAAAACAGACAATCAAACCAATGGAACAGAATTCGGTGCCCTGAAATAAAACCACACATATATAGTCAATTAATCTTTGACAAAGGAGTGAAAAACTTACATTGGAACAAAGATAGCCTCTTCAATAATGGTGCTGGGAAAATTGGACTAAGACATTCAAAAATATTGACAAACACAACTCCCTCACACCATGTACAAAAATCAACTCAAAATGGATTAAAGACTTAGATGTCAGACCTAAAACCATAACATATATAGAGGAAAACTTACCCTCCAGAAGAGTGATAAAGGTTTTATAACAAAGATCCACAAGGAACTCACACAACTAAAGAAAAGCAAAACTAGAAGCCCAATCAAAAAAAAAATGGGGAGAAGAACTAAAAAGACACTTCTCCAAAGAGGAAATACAAATGGCCAACAGGCACATGAAAAATTGTTCAATGTCACTAGCAATAAGGAAAATGCAAATCAAAAAAAACCAATGATATACTACCTTACACCAGTAAAAATGGCCCACATCCAAAGAACGGCAACAAGAATTGCTGGCAAGGATGTGGAGAGAAAGGAACACTCTTACACTGCTGGTGGGAATGTAAACTGGTTCAACCACTATGGAAAGATGTGTGGAGGACCCTCAAATTAATGAAAATGGAACTACCATTTGACCCAGCAATTACTTTCTTGAGAATCTACACAAAAGATACCACAAAGTGGGTACAAACGGACCCCTGAGCTCAGATGTTTATTGCAGCACTATTTATAATTACAAGGACTTGGAAGCAACCTAAATGCCCCAAAACAGAAAACTAGATGAAAAAAAAATATGGTATATATACACTATGGAATATTACTTATCAATTAAAAATGACAAATTTGATGATTTTATGATAACATAGATGTATTTAGAAAAAATCATAATAGCAGAAACAAGTCAAAAAAAAAAAAAAGACAGAAACCAAATGGTTTCACTAATATATGGGATATAGGGGAAAAAATAAACAAAAGCCATGAGAAAAAGTCAAAACAAGCTAAGCACCAAACTGAAGCACACAACTTCAGGAAGGGGGGAATAGAGGGGAAGGGTGTGGGGGGGTAAATCCTTGGGATTACAATGATGTGAAATTCTATATAAATAAATATTTTTTAAAAAAGAAATGTTCATTCATTGGTCAAAGGGATACAAAAAATTATACAGCACTTTAACAACACTTGGTAATTCCTTATTAAACTAAATATATACTTATGCAGTACATTTAACAATAACTCTTCTTGGTATTTAACTAAAGGAACTAAAGACTTCTACTCATACATAAATCTGCACACATGTGCTCACTGCTATAAACAATCATAACCAATAAAAAATAAGCAGCTGCAGAAATTAATCCATTCAGACAATGGAATATTATTTTGTGTTAACAAGAAAGGAATTATGAAGTCATTAAAAGACATGAAGAAAACTTAAATGCATATTACTAAGTGAAAAAACCAATATGAAAAAGATGAACACTATGAGTTCAGCAATATGACATTCTCAAAAGGCAAAATCAATGGAGATAATAAAAGGAGTATTGATTGTCAAAGATTAAGGGAAAAGGTCATGGAAAAGTTGCACAGGATTCTTAACATAGTGCAAGGATTCTGATGATGCCACATTGTTGCATGCATATCATTATATATTTGTTAAAATCCAAAGCACAACTCAAACCAAAATTGAAGCCTAGTGTAAATTATATAATATGGATCATAATGAAAAATCAGTATAGATTCATTAATTGTTACAGAAACCCTACAGTGGTCAAGGATATTAATAGTGGTGGATATTCTGTAGTGTGGAGGTAGGGAGTATTTGAAAGCACTGCACATTCTGCTCAATTCTATTGTGATCCTAGTACTGATCTAACAAAGCTTACTAAATAATACTATTCTGTTCACAGGAACATTAAAAATGTAAAATTTATTTAAAAACATTTTCCAAGAGACTTCTAAGACCTTTACACTGAAAACAACAAAATATTGCTGAGAGAAATCACAGAAAACCAAATAAATGTAGTGCCATCTTACTTATGGATAGAAAGTTGAATTCCTGAAAAGTCATTCTTCTCTAATTGACCTAAAGGTTTAATTCAAGTCTATTCAAAGTCCCTAGCACACTTTTTTTTTTTTTTTTTTTGAGACTAGGTTTTGCT
>PVHY01006942.1:0-42389 GCA_004024945.1 Uropsilus gracilis | reverse complement strand
CCCAAAAGTCAAAGCTATCTTGACAAAATGAGCAAAACTAGTGGCATTCTTCATACATTCTGGTTCAAACAACATTACAAAGCTACAGTAATCAAAATTATGGTATTGGAATAAAAACAGACACAGATCAGTGATTCTAGAATCTAGAAATACACTCATGCATATATGTCAATTTTTTACAGAAGTGCCAAAAATGTATCATAAAAAGTATAATCTCTACAATCTATGGTGTTTAGAGAACTGGGTATCTGCAAACATAAAATGAAAGAGAGTATCATCTTTCACCATATACAAAAATCAACTCAAAATAGAGCAAAGGCTTGAAGATAGGGCCTGAAACTATAAAACTCCTAGAAGAAAACAGGACAATTCCTTGACATTGAAAAGTAATAAAATGGAATAAAACTAAGCAATTTGGAGTACATCAAACTAAAAAGCTCCTGCATAGCAAAGGAAACCATAAAGATGGGAGCAAACATTTGTAAGTCATATATCATGATGAAGTGTTTTTATCTAAAATATACAAATAAGTTGTATAACTCAGTAGCAGAGCTACAACAAATAACTCTTTTTGGGAAAAAGAGGGCAAAGGAACTGAATAGAAATGTTTATGATGATAACATACAAACGGTCTCTGATACATGAAAAGTAGCACTAACCATCAGAGAAATGCAAATCAAAACCACAGTGAGATATTACCTCATACCTGTTAGACTGGTTATTCAAAAATAGGTGAGAGATAACAAATGTAGCCTGGTATATGTACATGGAAAACAGTACATCATTCTGTCAGGAAATTAAAAGTAAAATTACCACATAAGCTAGCACTCCCACTTGCGCATAGGCATCTAGAGGAAATGAAATACTTGTTGTGAATGATATGTGTTCCTTAGTGTGTACCACAGCAAGTCAAGCATGGAAACAATTTAGGGTGGGAATCCTGGAGGATACTCTGAAGCAAGCTCAGTGCTTGATAAGTAAAGCAGGCCATAGAAAAACACTGCTTGGTAGCACTTTTCTGTGAAATCTAAAAAAGAAAAAGAAAAGATTGAAGCCATAGAAACAAATAATTGTCAAGGCTAGAAGTAAGATAGAGACTAGGAGAGGAGGGTAAGTGATGACTGTTCTTAGATGATAGGACACTTTATTCATTTCAGGGATGGAGTGGTCTTGAATGTGTTGGATGCATACCTGAGGATGTGTGAACTAGTCCACTGATGTCAACCGGTGTTATTCTGGATGAATAAAAGAAATTTTTTTAAAAAATCTACCAAATACTCAAGTACTCAAATCTGTATTATCAGATTTTGTCTATCAGTCATTCTTTAAAGTAATGAGGGTGTTTTATTGAAGTGGGGGGGAAGAATTTATTTGGGTTTCCACATTGAACAGTTGCAAAAGCGATTTTCTCCTAGATTGAAGGTTCACAATTTATAAGCAAAAGCCAAATACAGTTTTATATGCAGGTAATGAGTGAAGACTCGTGGTAGTATAGTCACTCTCATTTATTTGCACGTTGCCCTGTTCATGAAATGGTAGGGCTGATGCTAGTTAGAGAAGATACTGTATGGCATGCAGTTTAAGACACTACTGTCTGGTCCTTTACAGAGGAGATCTGGCTAGCCTTGCTCTAGAAAACCATCATACTTTAGGCTGGTAATTGAAGTGTTTCATGCACACTTCCCATCTCATCATACTTCCCATCTCATCAGATAGAAAAATGTAAAGATGTCGGGGCACAGTGTCTCGTGCCTGTAAGGTTCAACCTATGAAGCGGCTGGGGCTAGGGACCGCAGTTTGAGTCCCACTCAGGACAACATAGCGAGAACTAGTCCCCAAAAAATAGCTGGGCATGGTGGTGCGTGCCTGTAATGCCAGCTACTTGGGAAGCTGAGGCTGGGGATTGCATGACTCTGTGGTACCATGGGTAATGGGATCCTGCGGTTCCACAGGCAAAAATAGCAAAACCTAATCTAAAAAAAAAAAAAGAAAAAAAGAAAGAAAGAAAAAAGAAAAATGTAAAGATGCATCTGCTCGGTTTAATAAAATTCATTTTTCTTGCTTTATTATGGACTGTTTAGGTGTACAGCAGTGAATAATACAATGAGAGTGAACACAGTTTGTATCATTACCTTGATTCACATGAAAGAAGCAGCATTACCACCCATTATGGTTTTGTACCATCAGTGCAGGTAACAATTCAATGAAAAAAAATCTTAGTATTATGAAAAAAAAATCTTAGTATTATGAAAATAGCTTTGGCTTCACAAACCCTTCAGGGACCCTAAAAGGGCCTGCCTATGCCCACCTTGAAAGGCATATAGGTCACTGGAACATAATAAATTTATGAAATACACACACACACATCCAGTAGTTTTTCAACAGGCACCTGAGTGATCTAATCAATGAAAGAATAAAAGCTTTTTCAATGAATGAAGTTGGAAGAAGCAGATTAAATAGGTAGGGGGGAAATGAGACTTTACATTTACATTTACTTTACTTTACATACCAGACACAATATCAAGATAGACCATAAATCTAACAAGAAAATTGGAAACTATAAAGTGCTAAGAGAAAGTAAAATAAAAGAACTACTCATTAAAATTATCTAATCTGTCTTTCCTCCAAAAATGTGCACTCCATCAGCTTCCTTTCCCTCAGACATCATCTGACACAAACATGGAAATTTACATGGACCTCATCAGACAAACTTGGTGTGCTGGCAACTTTTACAGATTTGCCAGCAAAAGACACCATTCTTTTCCACTGTCACCACCTCACCACATGCTTGCATGTCAGAGCTGAGTTAGATCTGAAGCATCTGTGCTCTTACATTCAAAGAAAAGTGAGCTTCCTTTGTACATTTGAGACCAGACATCTCTCCAACTTTTGCACAGATTGTTTTGAAGAGTAAATGAATTCCTTAACCATCGACATAGGGATAATGATGCATCTGAGAGATGCATTTCAGAGAGGCGCATTTCAGAGAGATGTGAGATCACTGAAGAAGCAACTATAAACACTAGTATCACCAGAAGTACCTTCTTTTAAATTTATGTATTTATTTTTTTATTTTTTATACATTTTATATTTATTTTATATATTTATATATTTTATATATTTTTTAATAATACATATATTACATTATTGTGTGCCCTGCACCTTAACACACACTAACAGCTACACATAGAAGGCAATCAAGTTTGGTCTGTCTCTGATGTTGATGCTGGTGGCAGAGCCACTAAAGCACAGATGCACACTCCACAAGCAAGTGCAAGACAATGTCATGAACTGTGTGACGGGTGTTTAGAAACAGTGGTGGGCCCATCCCACACTAGAATTTTACATCTGTTACATATTTCATTATGAAAAATCCTTGCATTCATTTAACTCCTTTGATAATACATTTATTTATTTAGCAATGCTAAGTATCATGAATATGCATTAGTGTGCCTTATTTACATAGTCACTCAGCTCATAGACCCTGGAACCAGTAGTCTAAAGCAAAACTCTATTAATCACTGCTCATGTGCAACCACAGTAATCATGAGGATTGCCTGTATATCAAAGGAAATAAATTATTTTTTATTATTATTTAAATAATTTATAAATATATTTTTCACACCATTGTGATCCCCGAGGGTCACCCAACACCTCCCCTCCCTGGCCACTCCAGATGGCCAGTTGTGTACTCTCGTTTGGTTGTCCATATATTAGTGAAACCATTTGGTTTCTGTCTTTTTCCTTCTGCCTTGTTTCTGCCAATTTGATTTCTTCTAGGTACATCCATGTTACCAAAGAATCATCAAATTTGTCATTTTTAATTGATGCATAATATTCTATTGTGTATATATACCACATCTTTTTCATCCAGTATTCTGTCTTGGGCATTTGGGTTGTTCCCATGTCCTTGCAATGATAAATAGTGCTGCAATAAACATCCGAGCACAGGTGTCCTTTTGTACCCACATTGAGGTCTCCTTTGGGTAAATTCCCAGAGGAGTGATTGCTCGGTCAAATGTTAGCTTCATTTCTATTAGTTTGAGGGTCCTCCACACTGCTTTCCATAGTGTATGGACCAGTTTGTTATGTATTGACATAACCAATATATAGTATCCTTCTTTATTTCTTGTCACCATTTATAGCTTAAAGTCTACTTTATCTGCTATTAGAATGGCTACTCCTGCTTTCATCTGGGGGCTGTTTGCTTGCAGAATTTTTTTCCAGCCCTTTACTTTTAGTCTGTGCTTATCTTTCATGGTTAAGTATGTTTCCTGCAGGCAGCAGAATGTTGGGTTTTGTTTTTGATCCACTCTGCTGCTCCATGTCTTTTGATTGCTGATTTTAGATCATTGATATTTAGAGTGATGATTGATATTTGCTGTTCTGGTGTTGACTTTTGGAAGGTCATTTTGAGATTAGGGTTTCCTTTTTTTTTTTCTATTACTGATATTTGAGAATCTGAATTTGGTTTTTTTTTTGGTTGTTGTTTTGAGGATCTGATTAGCTTCCTTGTTTTTAACTTTCTGTTTATTCTTCTGTTGGTTTTATTCTTTTGGCTTCTTACAAGATTTCTCGGAGTGGTGGTTTAGTGGTAGCAAATTTCTGGAGGCTTTGCTTGTCTGAGAAGGTTTTTATTCTTCCTTCATGGAGGAAAGGAAGCTTTGCAGGGTAATCTTGGATGGCATATTTTCTCTTGGAGTTTTTTTGAAGATATGACTCCATGCTCTCCTTGCTTAGAGTATTTCTTCAGAGAAGTCTGAGGACAGTCTAAAAGGTTTTCCTTTGTATGTTATCTGCTTCTTTTCTCTAGTCAGTTTCATTATTTTTTCCTTATCCTGAACTCTTGGGAGTTTTATGATGATGTGTCTTGCTGTGGTTTTTCTTTCATTGATGTAGTTTGGTGTTCTTTTGGCTTCCTGGGTGTCAAATTTCATTTATTTCTTCAGGATTGGGAAGTTTTCCTCCATTATTTCTTTAAATTGTCTTTCAGTACCCATTTGCCTTTCTTCTCCTACTGAGACTCCCATAACTCCTATGTTTCCTTTCTTTACTGAATTAGAAATATCTCTGAGATTTTCTTCTATTTTCTTACATTGTGTCTGTCTTTCACTGTCTTTCTTCTTCCTCTTGATTTCAGTGTCCTCAAGGCTACTTAATCATTCTTCAATTTCATCCTGTCTGCTTTCATAACTTTTCCCTGTGTTTTTGAGCTCTTCTGTTGCTCCCGTTAGATCTTGGGTTTCTTTCTGATTTTTTTAAAGTATTCAATTTTATTATTCACTTCTTCAATTATTTTATCTTTGTTAATGTTTTCTTTCTTAATTTTTCCCATTTCTTCTTCTATTTTTTTTCAGTTTCTCTGCCATGCTCCCTTCTTTTTCTGTGTTTTTTTAGTTATTCCCTTAGCTCTTTGTATGCTTATAATGTGCATAGGTTCAGTTCCTTGTCTGGGAAGTGGTGCATTTCTTCAATGTTATATTTGTTGGTTTCTAGAGTTTGTCTTTCCTTCGATGGTGTATTGGTTTCTGTGGATTTTGTTGGGGTGTTTAGCTTTTTTCTCTTTCCTGTGCTTTGCTTTCACATTTCCTCCACATATTGAGCAACTGTGGTTCTAGTATTGGCTGGCATGATGATTGGGGTCTTCTAGTAGTTTGTAGTTGACTCTGCCTTTGTGTTTATAGGCTGAGGTGAGTGATTTTTTTGTTCCCTTTGACTGATTTGGGTGGGTGGTTCCTTTTCCCTGAGATACGTGATAGATGGATGTAGTTACTATGGTACACTTTGTCTTCTTTTCTCATAATTGTTTTGCCTTTTAGGCTGGTGGGACAAAGTGATAATTCTGCGTTCCCCTAAGAGGGGCTCTGGTTAGTAGGTGCTACACAGCTTCTTCTGTGGCTCTTTTCGAAGAGGGGTATAGGTGTCTTTTTTTGTTATTCTTTTTGTTTTCAGTTCATCTGTTGGGTTATTTTGTCTGCACCGGAACCTGCTTCTGGACTCTATTTGAGTTTCTAGGCTGCTTAGTGAAGCCCCCATCCCCACCTGGGGACTGGTTTGAAGGTGATGACTTCCTGGCTGGCTAGGATCTTGTTCCTCCTGCAGTATAGTCTCTGGAATACGCCCCAAAGAAAGTAAATTAATCTCCAAATTAAATCTCAACTGAAATTTAAAATGGTAGTGACATACCCTGTCTAATCTATTAAACTGGCAAAAATTAAGCAACATGATGAAGGTATACAGAAATGGACTGCCTAAATACTGATTAAGGAAACTATCTTTTTATAGTATTCTTACATATCTAAATGTTCTGCATTTATTAACTAATTAATGCTAAAAATATCTTATGAAAATTATGATTAGCTCCATTTTAAAGATTAGGAAAGTAAGTCTCAGAGAAATGAAACTACTGAAAGGCACACTGCTGCTAAGTGGAAGAAAAGGGATTTGAACACAAGAAAGCTGTTTTCTAGAGCCCATGCACTGAAAATATGACTACTACTAAATTGCGTCTCAAAATGTACAGAACTTCAATCTCCAATTTCCTCTTCAGGAATTTATACCAAGGAAAACATCTGTACAAAAATATATCTACAGGGATATTTATTATTATAACATTTTTAATAAAAAATTCAAATTACTTATTGATGTAAAGGCTAGGGCATATCTATTTTAAATGTTAGGAGGCAGTTCAAAATGGTGCACGGGAGAATCCTGAACTCACCTCATGTCATGAACACAAAAAACCTGCAGCAACATGTGGAATTTTGAGAACTATAAACTAGCCAACAAAAAGCTCTAGTACAACCCAGATTAAGATAGGGAGGAGAAGAAGGGACACTATCTCATCACAACATGCCCTCCAGCACCCTGCCAGGCACAGCAACCCACAATCAGGAGAGAGATTATAAATATGGAGATTCTCCCTCAGGGGTCTGTATCCCACAAGGGGTACCCCAAGCCCTAGGACCCGCAAGAGACAAGGCCCTCAAAATGCCTGACTTTGAAAACCAGTGGGGCTTGTAGACTGGGGTCCCAAAATGTTTTGAGGAAAATATACATAAAATCACTCCCAGAGCTGACCTTGTAAGCAAGTTCTTAAAGCGGAAGCATCCCCAAGAAAGGGAAAACTTCCCCCTACCTCTTCAAAGAGTTAACTCACCTTGTGTCAGCCACCACAGAGAAAGAGACAGGTTGCTCTCCACCCGCACATTTGTTTTTGAAATCCTGGCTGATTTAGATAACTGGTTAATTAGGACTGACTTTTCTTCTTTCTGAGCTGTCTCTCTTTCTGCACTTAAAAACACCTACTCTTGTGATTTGAATGCACCAAGGTTAACCCAAAAAAATCTTCCCTCCACTGACTCCCTGCAGTGAACCATCCCACAGAACCCTAACAGAGATGAGAAGCTAGGGTGGAGGGGTTATTTTAGTTTGGGAAAAGACTGATAAACTATTCAAGAAAATGTTCCAGATGTTTATTATTTGAGCTATGTTATTCATTTTCATCTTTGTTCATCAACATAGAAGAATTTTTTTCAAATCCTGTTTTAAAATTATATTATAGTAAAGATGTCTGACAAATTACCATAATGCCATTTATAAAGTAAAAATGATAATGTTTACCTGTCCAGGTTTCTAATGGGTCTTAAAGATAGTCCATGTAAACACCTATGTGTGCTATTTGTGTTCATAGGATGCCTTGTTTTTAACAACTTCCTAATACATGATTATGTGTGTGGTAAAAATGTATAACATATGATAAAAGTATGTAAAAAATTATGAAAATTGTCAAGGGCTGTGTAAATGCAGATTTTTTAATTGCACAATGAAAAATTTCCACATATAGTAAATAGTGATCTGAAATATTTGGGGTAATTTTTTTTAATTGTCCACTAATGGATTCTTGGTTTGTATGATGACCAAGAGTTAGTTCTACAGATCACTAAGCAGAATATCCCAGAAAACTTGTGTTCTTGATAGATATTTATAAGATTGTCATAGTAAGGATAAAAAACATCTCAAATCATCCAAAATCATCTTTTGAGGATTGATAAAATATTGTTATCTCTCTGGCATTATCCACAATCAGACCTAAAGACCTCTAGCTCATGTGTATGCCCAGTATTCATTCTTATACTCCCTGAAATCAATGCTGGATGACATAAAAATTGGCATCATTCAACCACAAATCACCAACTGTTTAAATGCTAACTTTTTTTCACTGGTCTCAATGGATATGAGTTACTCAATAAAATAATCCAAAATTTCATGATAAAACAAATAAAATTAATGAAAATTACTCCTAGCTTTGAAAAGTCAACTATACTGAAATGTCTAATGCCTAACAGTTGACATATTTTGTGGGAACCTGATGAAAATGTGGTCAGACTTGCACTGTCAGTGATATAGAATGTCACTGAAACATTGCAGAAGTGATCTATGTTCCCATACAAACATATCAGACACTATTGAACAAATTTTCCTTTTTAAAAATGTGCTTTGCTCCTCTGTGCGAGACCAGGAAGCACTTGAACCCACAGGACTTTTTGGTTCACTGACAAATGTATTCACAAAAGCAGACTGTTCCCACAAACACATTTATATGAAATTTCAAGTAGACAGTAATTTCAAAGTAGACTATATTAATTCTCCTGCCACCACATGTTGTGTGATAGGATTTAGGAAACCTATACCCCTTATCAGACACAATGTTGTATGTCAGTTTTATCTCAATAGAAAATAGTACATTAAACACCCACTCAATGACAGCTCAAGGGTGACATGGTGGTGAGAACTTGACTTCAGGGTATACAATAATGTAAAATATATATACATATAATACAAATAGTAAGTAAAAAGGAAAAGAAAAGAAACAAGAACAAAAAAAAAAAAAAAAACCAAACCAGCCACCTTCCTGTCCTACCATCTCCTTTTTCATCATGTGTCAACTCTGCATGACTCTGCCAACATTTTCCATGATTATGTTCATCATAAAATTGACATACATTAGGGTAGATAGACAATGATGTGTAAAAAATACATATATATGTGCAATAAAAAAATTGACATTCATCCCTACTCTCCTTGTAGCTCTTTGTGTGTGTCTTTTGTTTTTTGTTTTGTTTTGCTTTGTTTTTTGCAGCTCTTTTTAGTGTAATATCATTGTACAATTGATTGATTCTGCTAACTGGAATTTTCTCTGTGATGTCAAACTCAGCCCAGCAAGCAAGTCTGGTTTTAGCACCCACAACCTTCACGTTTCACTTAATTCACTGTCATGGGAACTGGTCATCCAAAAAAAAAAAAAAGCTCTAAGTTGATTCTGTACTGTCTAAATACATCTACCACGGGGCATTTTGTTGTTGTTGCTGTTGTTTTTAAAACAACTCCCACCCTTGTATTTTGCAGTTAACAGACTAGGCAATTTGTAGAGACTCTATGCTATTTTTGTGAATAATTTTTTTGTTGAGTATCAGTGGAAATAAGGTAAGTTCAAGTAGAAAATTCCTTAGCATGCTGAAATACATAGTATGAAGCTCTATGTAACTTTCAAGATTCTTGTCCATTTTAACATTTTAATTAGAAACTATGGGAGAAGATAATATTTAGTTGTGCATTAGCAGTTCAATGGCTTATAAGTAGCTAAGGTCTGTTGGATGGAACCATTCTTCTCTAATTATCTCTTAATATGCTTTGGAGACTCACAGATAAAGAAGAGACAGGACAGAACATGAATATAATTTGATGAATTCTAATTACTGCTGTTGTGACTGGTTATTTTTCCTCCAGTTGTGTAAGCAGTTTTGCAGCTACTTTCTGTAACTTCTAAGCTGATCAGTAAGAGGGTACAAATCCCACAGAACCAGGCACATACCAACTGACTACAGATACCAACCACATTAACCAGGGAAAAACAGAGCACTCATACTCAACAAGATTGTCTCTTTCTGAAAGTTGAAAACTCTCAAATATAAATTTAACTTTCTTCTATTCTTGGTAGGAAAATACTTAAACTGCAATTGATAAAAAGATGACTCTTCTCATCACTCCTTCTTCCATAATGTGAGGTTGCCTTAAGCTACAAAGAAATAGACTGTCTGGTATCAATTCGGTCCTTCTCTTCATGATACTCACTTAGACACATGCACATCCCACCACCATCACCATTCCCTCTCAGCTGTTTGAGTAGATTTTAAATGACTTAGGATAGTGGGGTATCTCAGACAGAAGGTGCTCACATGCTTACTCAGTGAATGAATGAATGAATGAATGAATGAATGAATGAATGAATGAATAGCAAATTTTTATAGCAATATGAGAATAGATATCATTTAATACTTCACAGAAACCATCCAAGTAATTCAATTCCCATGTAAACATTGCTAGTTGCTCTTTCACAGTCAACTCCCAGTCATTAAAATGCTGAGCATGTTTCCCCCACTTTCTTACAGAAAGCTGAACAGAGCCAGCATGCTCTTGGTTTTTTTCTTGTCTTCAATCGGATATGTTTAAATTCATTGCTGCTGTTTCTGTAATACCATTATCAAGAGAGATACACTGAAAATGGTGGGGATGTGGGGGAGGAAGTGACTAAGGGGGTTAGCTGCCTTAATATCTCTACTTCCACATGATCTCATATATTCTTATTCCTTGCAAGCTATTACCCACACTGCCTTTAGATTCACACAGCTAGTGAGTCAGTTATACATGAGACAGTCAGAAATTCTTATTCTAAAAGCATTCACTGAGAAAAGCTTTCTGCTGTTCCTTATAGTATAAAGATTCTGTTTTTAACTTCAAATTGCATTAAAAATTCTGAAATCCTAGGCTTTTTTTTTTTAATCTTGTCAGAGGCTGCCTCATAATAACACAAGTATTAAAAAGTGGGGCCAAATTTCCAGCTGATGGAGAATAAATATACTTATTCAAGCACTAAAAGTGAGGTTCTCTTTTTCTCGATTCTTTCCTCCATGGGTGCTATGCTCAGACCTGGCTGTTCTCTTTAAGCCACCCTAAACTTAGACTGAATCACACCCCTAACCTTAGTCTAGTGACCTCTCAACACTGTTTAACTCTAATCAATGTAAAACATTCCCAAATTCCCCATATCAGAATTGGTTTGAGCCAAATCTGCTCTAGTCTCAGAGTCTCAGTCTAAGAGGTGATGTAGAAGTCTGTGTGCAGTGCAGAAAATGCCATAAGAAAATCTATATAAATGTCTCTGCATTCTGCAAAGCAGTTTACAAGTATTTCATGACTGACATATATTTGCAAGTTATTCATCTAAAATACCAAAAAATATTAATTTCTCTTTCATTCCTTCTTAGTGTATATAACTTATGTTCATCAGCATTCCCCCATTCACCCTGAAATGTCCAAGGGGGCTTTTGGGTTCTGGAATTAATGAGCCAGTTTCCTATGCCCTGGTAAGTCTGCCACTGCCAAGGGATGGACAGACTCTTGTGTCTCTGCTTCCATACCTACTTTACTTTCTTCAAATCATGCAACTTAAGTTATTAATGACACAATGTAAAAATGAAAAGGACAAAAATAAAAATTTAGAAAGCTCTGAATCTATTACTTAAAAATGTATTTCAGAACTCACTCCACTTGAAAGAAAACAAAAACATAGGCTATACATGATTTATTCCAAAACATTTGAACTCCAGTCAGTAAGTGTATATTAATAGAAAAGGCTTAACAGTTTAAAAGATTGTTCAGTGAACAAAAGTGTGTACTTGCCATAAAATATGTTTAAGGCATTTACTGTCAATTTTAGGATAGCTGGTTTTTTCAGTTAGCTAATCTATGTTGATTCTTAATTACTTTGGTTAAAAAAAGACATTTATTTTATAATTAGACAACATTGATGAACTTATAAGTTGCTACCTTCAAGAGATTAAGGCGGTTCATGGGTAATAGGGTGGTGGGAGAACTTCAGGGTAGAAAATTATGTAAAACATATATATACATAATAAAATTTAAATATATATATATGTATATATGTGTGTTCCTGCCTTTCTACTCCTTACAATAAAAGTTCCATATCTAGAATCTTGAATTATAATCAATCAAATGAAGGACAATGTTTTCATCATTGCTCTAGTCCTTCCTTAGATTTCCACACCTAAGAGAAGATAAATGTTTGTTTCCCCTCTAGGACTCTGGGTAATTAAAACAAAATCCAAATCTCATTGGCCTAAATCCTTTTTTTTAGTCATTTTGTTGCTTACATATTTATATATATTTGTGTGTATATATATATGTATATAATTACATCGTTGCATTCCCTGGGTTCCTCCACCTTATCACTTGTGAATTTTTATCTTGATCTTCTTGTGTTTCTCCCTTTCCTGATTTCTCCCCCTCTTCCCCTCTCCCCTTTACTAGCTGCTTGCCTCAGTTCTGTTGTTAGCCTGTTTTGACTTTTTCTTGGCTTTTTGTTTGTTATTCCTATATCCCATCTATTGATGAGACCATATGGTTTCTGTCATTTTCTTTCTGACTTATTTCTGCTAATATGATTCCCTCTATGTCCATCCATGTTATCACAAATGTGTCATATTTTTCAGTTTTAAATGTAGAATAGTACTCCTTTGTGTAAATATACCACAACTTTTTCAACCATTCATCAGTTTGGGGGCATTCGGTTAAACCCGAATTCTGTCTCACTCTCCTGCTCTTCTTGATCTCCCACTGATGAAGTCACAACATGAGTAAAATAGGGAGATTTGCCTGTGCATCAAAACAAGATGAGTTCGAGCTACTCTGGAAATCTGCCCATCCCACTGTCATTCAAATCTTTCTCACTAGTGAAAGTTACACCTAAATTACACTTTGTTTGGGGTAAACTTGGGCAACCATAGCCAAGACCAGCCACCTTCTACATGTGAGGTAATACTGCCACTCATTGTGCTGGTCATTCCTATGGGTGGATGCAATAGATCCCCTTTTCTATTGAAGTAAGGTCTAAAATTCAATTTTGCGAGTGAAAACAGGCAAAGGAGCCAAAACTTACTGAGAATACTTTGCTGGATCTAAAGGGTGACACAGAAGTTGGGAAGGGGCAGTCCTGCCAGGAGGGGAAGATGGGGTGCACATAACTTTGTTATATATTCTTTACACTCACCTAATAGGGAAAACAGAACCCTGCTGTCCAACCTGGCAGAACCTTACAATGCTACCATGATAAGATGATATTGGGTAATTTTGTCCTGCTTTGCTTGTATATTGATTTCTCTCAGGAACGCATACTAAGAGGTAAAATCAAGAAAAGCAAAGAACTGTCATTTTCTCTAATCAAGATCATAACACTATTAATATTGTTTCTTAAAATGATCACAGTGATCAGAATCAATAATACAAAGATCATATATTATGACTTTTAGTTAAATTGGCAACACCTAATCTTAAAGTTGATTATGAAACAAGAGTCAATGTTTTGGGGATAATGGAAAATAAATCAATGAATAGTGTGTTGCCATGGCCATCTTACAATCCTCTACCTTGTTCTGAAAGTGTTAGCATTACTATGAAGATGCTTTAGAAGAAATAGATCTTTAGAAGAAATCATTTTGTATTTTTTTCAGTAGAGCTATATTGTTATTCACTCATGTTAACTATTATATTTTTTCAAGGGTGGCAAGTAAAGTAATATTTATTGTTTCAAGTTTCCTGAGTAAAGGAATATTTATTGAAGAATTCCTATGTGCCAGATACTAATCTAAATGCTTTATTTTATCCTCACAGCAAACAAATGACCACTTTAAGTGTAAAGTAAAATAATTTCAGTGCTGCGTTAAGAGGTGGGGTTGAGTGTCAATTCCATGGAGTAGAACCCACGCACAACACTATGATCATCCACACTACCTCATAAATGGTGAGCAATGTGACATGGCTGAAGTGAGTGTGTCACTAGACTAGAGAAACAAAACCAAGGGTTCAGTGGTTCAGGGGTACCAACGCAGCAGGACTTGAGGGGCCAAGATTCTGGAACAAAAAAAGAGAGGAGAACTGCACAGATCATTTCTACCTCAAGTGATTTGTCAACTGCTGGTACAGTGAAAATTTGCTGAAGATACAACCAGAAAGAAGCTACTGAGGTGTGTAAAAGATAGAGATTTTGGAAGTTGGGAGTGGTGTATGTGTGTTGAGGGGGGTGCCTCTGTGCTTTTTGCTTCTTTTTTTTATTTTTTATTTTTTCTACACTGCTGCAGTCCCCATAGTTATTCCACCACCATACCACCCATATTCCCTGGTGTTCCTTTGGAGAGAATTGTTTTGTTTAAATTTTATTATTTCTTTTAATTTTCATACACTAATTATCATATTTGTATAGTTATTGCTCCCATTATAGCCCTCCCTATGTCACCCTCCTCCTTCTCAGTCCCCCCTTCCTTGCTCCATTTACTCCAACTCCTTTCTTGCTCTAAGTCTTTGGTTGATGCTTAACTCAGTGGTCTCTTTTTTCTGGAGTAATATCCTCTTTTTTTGGAACACAGCAGTCCAGGCTGCTGAGATCTCCAGAGGTTACTGTGAGTCAGGCCTTGCATGTCAGGAATCTCTCATAAAGGCAAATGTGTGGCATGGGTCTCCAGTCTCCTTTATTGTGGCGCTTCCTGTAGTAAAGGCAACAGTCATACTGGCTATCTCTTCATTTCCGATGTCTGTCACATGGTGCTGCTTCTGTGCCATATAATTCTGGCATCTGAGAACCCAACTCCCAGTCACTGGAAGTTGAGAAGTTCCCCAGTGGAGACAGACTCCAGCAGGTGGTTGGTTCAGTTCCTCTCCTTTCTCCCGGTTTACAGTTCTGCCATGGGACTGCAGTCACATCTCTGTGAATTTCCTACCCTGTTAAGAGAAGGAGGGAGCTTCAGTCACATTGCACATGTCTCTAGACCAGGGACTTGGTTCCCAGTCCCAGATATGTTATATGTGCAGCTCTATGAGAGGTCACCACAATAGTTAGTCTCTCAGCTTTGTCTCTTGTGGTTCCAACCATACATTTGGTCAGTCCTACCCAGGTGATGAATGTACCCAGTGCCATTATTTGCTCTTCTCTCCTCCCTGATCTCTGCAGCTGGATTGTTAGTTTTCTCCTTCTTAATGCAGGTCTAACTGAGGTTGAAGTAAACCAGAAGGGGACACCCCCACAGCCCAACAAAAGCTGTCCAGTTCCCACCTTCACACACACATAAGGGGGGAGGGCCACAAATTCTCTGGGGAGATTTTGATAACAGGGTGTGCCTATGCAGAAACCTTTAGTAACTCTGAATTATGGACTGTCTATAAAGAAAGGTCCTTATAAATACATCAGAATTTCTGTTGAGACCTCTGAAGAACTGAACACTTAATGAATATCAAATGGTAAGTAAAGTCTATTAAGTCAATCTTCCTATATCTCATCAGCCTTCCAGAGGTAAATTATTTCCATAGGATAATAACATAATCCAAAACTACTGAACCTTTTCATACAAATATCTGGCACCCATTCAAAAATTATCAAGAAGCCAAGAAACAGAATCATGTCTAAAAATTAAGAGTAAAAAAGAAAAAAGAAAGAAAGACAGGTAACTCAGAGACAGAGTTAACAAAGGACTTTAAAATATATGATTAATATGTTCAAGAAACCAGAGAAAAACATGAAAAAATTGACTAACGAACTAGAGTTTACTTTAAAAAGCAATAAAAATTTAATTCCAGAATAATAAATAAGCAAAATCAATTTTGGCAGATTAGACAAAATAGGAAATGGACATATGTTTTTAAATAAATATTTAAAAAACTCAATATAAGTGAGTTTTTTAAAAAAATTAAGGTACATAGAGCAAAGAGAATGAAAATTATGAAAGAAATCATAAGAAACATGAAATAAGACAAGAGGAGCTAAAATAGGTATAAATAGCCTCAGAAAGAATGGAAGAATACACTAAAAACAATATTTAAAAAGGTTTCAGGTGACAATTTTTCTAAAACTGATGAAAAAACTCAGTCTATGGATTTAAAAGTATTATAAATGCTAAGGATTTCAAATGCAGAAAAAAGATACCTAGGTACATTTGAGAAAATTATGAACGCTCAAGGAAAACAGCACATTACTCTTAAACTGCATTAAGATCGAGCAAGTTTTCAATAAAATGAACATCAGAAGACAACAGAGTGACTTTGGCAAATTGCTAAATGAAAATAGTCACCAAACTATTATTCCATACTGCAGAAAAAATATTTTCAATATAACACATAGTAATTATAGTACAAAAGTACTGATAAAGGAAGTGATGTAATTGTTATGGAAATAATATATATATATTAAGTTAAAGCCTCTAAAATTATGCTACATGTTCTAAAAACTAGAGCTTGAAAACAAATAATATACACATGAGTCAAAAAGCACTATAAATTAGAAAATATGCTTGACTAGATGATAGTAAAAAAGAATCAACATTTGTGAGCTACAGTGAAAGCAGCTTTGTTTAAGAAAAAAGAAAAGCACTAATTATCAGTATAAGGGATTTTGAAAGTAAGCCTACTGACCAAAAAAGGAAGAAAAATAAAAATTTAGCTAAAAAGAACAAATTACAAGAAAAACAACTTCCTGAAACTGACAGAAGATGAAGTAAAAACTCTGAATATTCCTAAATATAGTAAATCTATTAAATCTATAATTTACATAATCCTATTTTTAAAATATCCAGGCTCATAGCAGCTAATCAGAAAGAAGGCAGAAGCACTGAAAGAACACAATCATGTGTGAACTGGTGGCCAGCAGTTAAAAGACACTTGGAAACCTAAGCACAGGCCAATGTGTCTCTGGAAACCACATCCACATGGGACAAAAGGACATTGCTACAAGAAAGAAAAGGAAGAACCCAAGGGACTAAAAATCAAATAAAAAATGGCAGTGAAATAAGAGATGGAGAGACCAGGGGGGTGGGAGGGGGAAGAGGGGTGTAACAACCAAAAGGCAAATGTAAACAAAACTTATTCAATAAAAATCTATATTATTTAAAAAAAAATATATCCAGGTTCAAATGATTTCACCAAGAAATTCTTCCAAATGTTTAACAAAGGTAACACTGATCTTACATGAACTTTTCCAGAGAACACAAACTGATTTTATGAAGGCAATATTACCTTGACAAACAAATATGATAATGGCATAGCATGAGAAAAAAAAATATATATATATGTATACACACACACCAATCTCACTCATAAACAGGGAATGAAGTATCCTAAGTAACAATACTAAAAATTCAGAAACAGACCCACACCTATATGGTCAGCAGATTATGATAAAGTTATCACTGCAATGAGTGGGGCAAAGGTAAATATTTCAACAAATAAAAATGAATTTTGATTTTAGTGTATTGACTGAGAAGTAGTGGAAAGTAAGGCTGTGCCTCTGGCCCTCAAACCTTTCCTCTAACATGGCAAGCTGTTCTTTAGCAAAGAGTATTGTAAACATGTTCCCTAGAAATTTCTACTGCAATGGAGCCCAGTCTCCCCTGGACTAACAACACAGCCTTGTTTCCCAGGGTTAGGAGAAGCAGGGACAACAGCAGATAATTCTAAGAAAACCAGGCCACATTGCTAAATTGTGTATCCCTGAAGCAGTGGTCTCTGGAGTTTGACAACGCTGTCATAAGGTCATTATATCACATGACCACATGCTTGAGATCTTAAGACAATTGAAATGGCTCTTTCACAGTTTGGAAGATTGACATGCAAACTCTATCTGAACCAGAAACGTGTCCACAAGGCCTTATTCCCTATAGAAGTGCTGCAAGATAATCTGTTCTTTGTCCCCTCCAGTTCTGGTGGTTGCTGGCCTTCCATGATTGAGGCCTCATCACCACCTCTATTTGCAGGGTCACAATGCCTTCTCTTCTATATATCAAAGCTCCTCTGCTTCCCTCTTATAAAGACACTTGTGATTGAAATGAGGACAGTTCCTACCCCAGGATAATCCAAAAGCATTTCCTCAAGATCTTTTGTTTAATCAACTCTACAAAGGCCCTTAAAAAATTATAAAGTGGCACCTACAGAGCCCAGGAATTAGACCTGCTAACTCTAGGTGGACATTATTCAACCTGCTATGCAGCCTTCGTGCCCTTTGAGATTACTTAGGAATGAAGGCAGAGAGTTGAACTTTCCAACAATATAGGGATAAACTGTTTTTATTCAAATCCCCCGCAATCCCCTTGCAGATTATTATGCAATCTCCCTGAAGTATCCTTAAGATTAATGAGGTACAATAAGCAGGGAGTTGAGGGATTACTGGAATAGGTAAATCCCTTGAATTCAACAGTATTTTTATTAGGAGTGCTTATGCCCCTTTTAAAAGAAGGGATGCTAATCTATCTAGGACTAGTTTTTAAAAGTAAAAATTGTTTTTTCATCAGCATATTTCTGAACACTGAAAGCATTTCCAGTGAGGAACTCTTTATGAAGAGTTTCTCACTGGAAATATTTATAGCCTATGACCAACATACAGATACAAAAAAATATTGGTTGGGGAGTATTCATGCAAAAATATATTTCAAATTTAAATAAATTCAAGATGATTTTACCGGTATTGTTACCTCTAGGAAGTCTAGAAATATAGGTGCCTCATGGGTGATAGGTGGTGGGAGAACCTTGGGGTATATAATGATGTAAAATTACACACACAAACACACACACGTAGTCAAAAAAAATTTTATATATATATAATATATATTTATATATATTATATATATATATAATTTCCATTGTCTTCATAAAAAGAGAAAAAAGTCAGAGGACAAGAATGCTATTGTCAATGAACCATGGTACCTACATTTGTATATATGTTTTTTTTCTTTTTATAAAGATAACGGAAATGATTTCTCTCATTAATATTCTCTTTTCTTTTTCTAACTTCTTTGTAGTCCCCATAGTTCTCCTACCAGCATATTCCCTTGTGCTCTTCTGGCTTTTTATGTAATTCAGGTAAATAATCTAGAAAAGTATAAGTTTGTATTAAAAGTATCCTTTTTTTTTATAAACAATTTTATTTTGTTCTTTGGGTTACAACCTCTCTGTTATATATTCCCCCCCCCCGCCCTCCTCCCTGCGGTGCTCCCTCCATTCTCTCCCACCCCACTCTGTTGTTTGTTAGCTGTGCTGAGTCCTTTAGTCTCTTTCCTATGTTAGTGTCTTTTCTCTGGGTGAGGGACTGCGTTGTTGGGTCCAGGCGAATCTTGCTGTTAGATTTTCAGCCTTAAACGAAAAGTATCCTTTATAATAAAATTCTTTAAAGTAAAATGCTTTCTGCTGGGTACAGTGGCTAGTGCTTGTAAGCTTCTGCCTATGAAGCGGCCGGGACTAGGGATCGCAGTTTGAGTCCCGCCTGGGGCCCGCAGCAAGACCTTGTTCCAAAAAAATAGCTGGGTATGGTGGTGCGCGCCTGTAATCCCAGCTACCTGGGAAGCTGAGGCTGGGGATTGCTTGAGTCTGTGGTACCCCAGGCAACAAGAGCCTCCTGTTCCACGGGCAAAAATAGCAAGACCTAGTCTCAAAAAAAAAAAGTAAAATGCTTTCTTTAAAAGGAATAATAATCCCAAAAGCACAAATTGCACTCAACAGAATTCAAAGGCCTTAGAATTGTATAGAGAGTGGCAATGCTCCACAGAAATAGAGAATTTTTTTAATGTCCTCTTTAAAAAATACCAATCCAATATTTTTTTTAAATCCCTGTGCAATAGGGCTTAAGGCTTTCCTAACCACAAAATGTTATCCTTTTCCCAAATACATCCTATCCCCTAAGACACATTTAAACGTCCACTTCCCCTTACTATTCCCTACTCAATTCTAAATAACCATTTGCCTCAATAATTCATGACATAAATTTCGATAACCTAATTTTCACTTTAACAGGTCATTATTCCATCCGGAATAGTTTTCAGGAGAACAAATACAAAACTCTCTGTTTTATCCCCCACTGGCTATGCCCAGGTTTCTCCTACTTACAACTTATTTACTGTTTGAGCTCACTCAGTAGTGCACGTTCCCAAATGACCTGTCCATTCTCAGAGCTAACCTGTATCCCTTAAAATTCCTTGACCAATCACACTGACCATTAACCAGTTAATAATGTGACATATAATATGTACAATATCTGTGTGGGCTAGTAACCAATAAGAATGTTGTCCTCATCAGAACCATCTCACAAGTTTGCTAAAATACTAATTCCAGGGCTCCACCTCCAACCTGCTAAATAAAATTTCTGGGAGGGTAATGGGAACTCTGGACTTTTCATAAACAAAATGAAACCACTAGCATGTTAGAAGCCAGTGTCTGGCATCTGGAGGTGCCCACTTTATGCGTTCTCTTATCCCCCTAACATCCAGGCTGTAACAATCTATGGCATCCTTCCAAGTTCTACAAGTTTAGTGATTCAGAATTCATTCACAGCAGGTTAACTGCTACCTTCTCTATTTCCATTTTTCAAGAACACTTTTTCAGATAGCACATCCTCTAGATCGCTGATTTTTCACTGCCTAATCATATTCTGCAGGGGCAACCATGTGCAGTCTTCCGCCTCAACACACGACACAGACCATGTCACATCCTCATCATGCCCTTAAATGTTGTCTCCACTTTTGAGTTCTTAAATCCCAATTAAATTTTATAATTCCTTTTTCAATCACCATAACACCTCATAGCCTAGAAAAATATACCTTCTAATTATTCTTCAATATTTCAACACCCACTTCCATTTTCTAGAAACTTCTCTCCCCAGTGCCCCTAATCCAGTCTAGAAACCCTTTCCAGAGGCCTGGAGATTTATTAGGCAGTGAAAAAATCAACTATCTAGAGGATGTGCTATCTGGAAAGGTGTTCTTGCAAATTGGAAATAGAGAAGGTAGAGGTTAACCTGCTATGAGTGAATTCTGGACCACCAGATTTACCAGCAGGACTTAAAGTCCTGTTGGTCAGCATAACAGAGAAGACTAATTACAAGGGGATTTTTCATGAGGGAAGAAAAATCTAGTTCTGAGTTGTGTGACACAGGAAACAACACTTGACTATCTGCAGAGATTTTTAGTCAACATCACACAGGTAGACACTAGAATTTTGTTCAACTTTGTGACGAATAATTATCTTTCTTCTCAAAGAAAAGGTGAATGTACCCATAGACACAATTCTTGAAAAATCCCACAGACAGGAGCCATCACCATCCAGGCTCCTGACACTGAAATAGAGAAACCTCTTGGGCAAGACACCGAGAAAGAAAACCCACTTGTAATTGGGACAGAAAACACATTTTGCCTCAGCACTGAGACTCCCACGTCCAAACTGTCTTGGTAAAGGCTCTGCGGCAGAAGGTTGTTGGCCAATTTACATGCCATTTGGATTTGAAGCTATATGCCATTTGGGGAAGATTACTATAATTAGAAAAATGGCCTAATTACTTTTCTGGCAACAGTGAAGAAAGTGAGCAGACTTTTCAGCTTAGCGAGACAAGTCCTTGAGAAACCTCAAAAGGTTTTGGGATTCTATTTGACAGGAAAGAACATTTCATCTGAACTGCTTGGATCTGTTGAAAATTGAGCTTTTCTTCTTTTCCTTTTTTTTTTCCTGGAAAAGCCAAAACCACAAGAGAAGAGGGAAGAAATAACAGAAAGCCAGAGAAATATTCCTTGCTCTTAGATTCCCAAACGGAGCTGACAGGACTGGCAGTTGAGTCTGGGGCTTTGGGAACACTCTTTTGTGGGTGCCTCAAGCAGTTCAGACTGGGAAGAAGGGGGATGGGTAGGGAAAATGGGGCTTTTCAGTGACAAGGCTTGGAAAACGGTTTCACAGCAGTGAAGCTGTATGGCTTTGTCTAACTGCAAGGGTGTGATAATATGGTAATCTCTGATATTATGTCTCAAATTAGCATGGATGATGGAAAAGGCAGACCAGGCTCAGTTCTCCTTTGTGTTGAAAGGTGAAGATGGTGCCACACTGAGTGGTATACCCACTCTCCAGGTCTCGGGACACTGCCTTTTACCCAAACGGAGGGCAAGCAACATGCAGGGCTTACCACTGGAGAGATGAGCCCAGGCTTTCACTATTTAATTTCTAGTTCCTGAACAAAGCAATTAGGAGACCTGTACTAGATAAAATGTGCCTGTGCAAAAATACAATTTAAAACTATCATGATTTTATTTTCAATAGGCAGGTTTAATCAGGAAAGTGAAACACCTTCCAATGTGCATTTCTGCGGGGTGGGTAAGGGGAGGAGCCAGAGAGACTTCCATAGGTGGCTGCTTTCAAGATTCGAGCTGGCTCATAAACATTCTCCCTGTCAGTGCAGCTCTTGTTTTAATGTTTCCTACCATTAGTGACTTCGGAAGTGTTCCCTCCTCTCCCAAGGCACTTATCTCATCCGGAAGGGACAAACTGAATTTCAGCCTGAGCTGAAAGTAAAACAGCAGTTCTCTCTCCACAACCCAACATTCAAAGAGCCCTTTTATAACGGCCCCTATGACCTAGAATCCCTGGGTTTGTTACTATCTGCCACTAGTAATTTCAAATCTTTTACCAATTGCAGTCTAATATCATTAAATATCATTGATCAACTTATTTCTTACTTTATATCAGACAACTCATGAACATTCTAAAGCATGAATATCACCCCAAAGAGATTTTTTTCTCATTCGTTTTACCTATTTTCTGGTAAGAAGGACTTGCTGTGTTACATCAAAGCATTCGTTGAGTTAAATCTGGTGTTCCCTTGGCAATTATCAATTCCTGTGAAAAATAGGGGAAATCTTCAGTATTGACACATTCTTGGTCAATTTTTGGCATGTGTTATTCAGTAATTCAAATATAATCTTGCAATGCTATCAGAAGGTCTTTAAAGCAGAGCAAGATTTCTTTGTAAAGACACGGGTCAAAGATTATTTTCAGTGAGAGTCATATAGATCTCTTCATTTAAGCAGCCAAGAACAGTTAACTAAACAACGGGGTTCACGATCCTAGTCAAAAACTCTAAAACCAAATAATCATGGATAAAATGGGATCCCATCCTAATCACTTAATGCCCTCACCCCCAGCACCTCAGCATGTGACTGTACAGACTTTGAAAGAGGTAATTAGATGAAGAGGACACAATATGTGGACTACAGTATCTGACTTCAGTCCTTAAAAGAAGAGGAAACTTAGTCAAATAGTGGGAGACTGCTGGGGTACGTACACTAGGCGGAAAGAGCAGATGAGGACACAGTGAGAGAAAAATGTGTAAAAGTCCAGGAGAAATCAGCACTGCCTGCCCTGAGCCCCTCATCTTGGAGTCTGGCTTCCATCACCCAGTCAAGATGTTTCATTAAGGCTGTATGAGTAGTTGATGGGACAACCATCAAGGAAGGTAGGAACCTGAGATCCAGGCACTGGTACTAGACTGGAGTTGACAATAAAGACAGCGGGGATGTGACAGCAAAGTTTGAGGCCAGGAGGAAAGTCTGTCAAGTCAAAGCCTGAGACAGAAGGAACACTACTTAGTGAACAAAAAAAGGTAAACGTAACACCATTTGCAGAACATGGATGGGGCTGGAGGGATAATACTAAGTGAAACAAGTCAGAAGGAAAATGGAAGATAACGATGTCACTTGTAGGTGGAGTACAGAAAAACAGAACAAAGAGTCAAAAAAAGGACAAACCTGCAAGCTGACCATAGACTTGAGGCAAACAGCAAGGGAGGGAAAGGCAGAGGGGTTCACAAGGGACTGTAGTGATAGTTCACAGGTGCTGTGGTAGTGGGAGAATCTGGGGAACTACACCTGAGGGGAGAAAAATGATATAAGAAAATGCATGAATTATAAAAACTAATTAAAGCGTAATCAGAAAAAAAAATAAAAGAAATATGCTTCCTGACTTCCAGGTTCTGAAGAGGCAGAGAACAGAAAAAGGCTCTTCTCCCATCAGGGGAGGCTGCTGCTAGGGGCACTTTCATCTTGGCAGGGAGAGAGAAGCCATCCAGGTCTGGGTTTGAGGAGATGTCAGTCAGGGAGTGTGACCTGTTGTTACTGGAGAGACTTGGGCAAAAGATGACTTCATTTTTGATGACAGCAGGATCAGAGACACCTCGGTGTTTGCAGGAAGGATGGAGGGCTAGAATGAACCCCAGGAGGAGAAAGAGTATGGACAAAAAATGGAAGAAATATAAACGTGTTTAGCCTGAGAAATGCAAATATTGGATGGTTTTACTTTCAAGTTCCTAGATTTTTTTTTCTATAACAGAAAGATGAGCATTCAGAAATGAAGCTAATTATAGAAACCCAGCAGTGCTCAGAGATGAGATATATAATCTTAAATGTTGTATTCCCTACCTCTTTTTTCATGTCAACATCCCTATATTTCTCACTGCTCAGGTCATTATTTTATTCTGTATATGTGAATTATAAAAATAATGTTAACCTTACTATATCTCTAAGAGTCACAAATTTGAAGCTTGGGGACTTTCTGTATTATTTTACTATTCAATTCCCCCAAACCCCCAATTTGTCCACCACAGTAACAAGGACTAAATGAAAATAAGAAATTTCTACGAAATCAATAAACACCCGTTTTCACTAAGATCAAATGTACTTCATCATTTAAAGTTTCCTTCTGCAGACAAAAATAGCAAGTTGACCATAGTTCTGAGGCATCCAGCAGGAGAGGTATGAAAACAGGGGCAGAAAAGAACACAAGGGACTGTGATGATGGTTCATGGGTGATGTGGTGGTAGGAGACTTACGAGGATGACACCAGAAGAGAAAAATCAATTACTGTACAAAAACAATAGTGTAAGAAACTAAAAATAAGTATTTTTTAAATAAGGCTTTTTTAAAAAGTCTTCTCCACCAGCTGAACTAAAGAGAAAGACAGGCACACAGGTAGACACAGCTGACATCACTTTTCGTGTCTGAGGAAGTCAAATACCCCATTCCTCATAGAATTAGATTTCCTAGTCTGAAATCACTCCCCTTCACAAGGTACCCTTTACCCTCATCTTACCACCCCTCCATGTGGCCCCACAACCTCGCTGTCTCTTTTATTTAATTTCTTCTCTCATCATCCATTTATTGAATGTCTACTCCTCTTCTAAGACAGAGGTCAAAACCTTCTGTTCCAGGACCCCACTGAGAACTTGTCCTGTCAAAAGGTACTCATCATCAGAACTTTCATTAAACAACCCTGACTTTTTCTTGCCTGACTAACTTCTAATTCATAGACAAGAGCTGATTAGAGTCTGATGTGTAAATCACAGAGTTTCTGGCTCAAATATTTGCTGGAGGAAAATAAATCAATGAAAGGGGAGGTAACACACAAGTTATGTTCAGCAAACTTGGGGTTCTTTAAACAGTTCATTTCACTGAAAGAAGTTTGGTCACTACAACTCTCTAGAACCCAACACAGAAAAAGTTTTACCAGAACCTCCTTTCTAGCTCTGATCTCTATGCCTATGTTTCTTTTCAAATAGAAGCTCTGCACCTATGATGGAACTCTCAGTGTTAACAGGAAGGGGTAGACTTTTCACACTTAATCCTGCAAGAGCAGAAGGCAAAGCCTCTGTCACTGAAGCAAGCAAAGCAGACACAACCTCAACCATCCCAACAAAGTCCTGGACTCTCAACACATGTCACCCAGGAGACCAGGAAGTCAACCCTGGCAGCAGACAGGCAGGGATGAAAGAATGACTCATTTTTGCATCAGATCAAATCCAGTTTCTCAGAGTGGGAGGAGACTCTTTCTGACACAGATGGCAACAGAGAAGCTGAATGAGCCAAAGACATCGTCAGAGCACAAAACAGGCTGTGGTCTGTGTCACGACACACGAATGTAAGTGGGCTCACAAACACCAGCAACACTCAAAGGGAGAACACTGATACACTGAAAAGAGACTTCCCTGTGTCACAACAGAGGATATATCCAACAGTCCAAAGGAAATCAAATTCAAAGGCTGAAATGATAGTGCTTTGTCTGTTTGTCTTTATGTCTCATTGGTCAGCCCTGTGAGTGCACTCCCCCCAGTCAAGTGAGAGGATGAATGAAGGAGAATTAAAGGTAAAGTGAGTAGCTTTGTCAGATACAGGGCTTTCTAAATAGAGAAAAGTGAACTTGAATGACTTGACTCCATTGCTCCTGTAATTTCTATGTTACTTGAAATGCATCCAAATTCAATAAAGGGCAGGAGATGGGACAAGTGTTGGAAAGTGTGATTCTGGGCCCAGAGGTCTCCTTGATCTTGAAACTGCAGGGGCTAATTGAACAGGTCTTTGAATAGTAAATTAAGGATGTCTCTATAAAACAGGAAGCCATTTGCACATCTTTAGCAAAACTGAGACCCATATAACTAACCGACCCATTCCCCTCCCTGAAAAAGCATGAACCAAATGACTCTCCTCCTCAGTGTGATTATTTCTTATCAATTATTAGTACATGTTTAAGTCTTTGAACTATCCTTCAACCTGCCTTACCTAGGTTGAAAACACACATACACATATGCACACAGTGGGGTTTATCAGCTGATATACTTTCTCAAAGAACTAGACACGATTTGGCCAATTGGTAAATGCTTCATTTACCAAGAAATGAAGCATTCATTGTCCTCTGCAGGCAGCTACAAAGGGCCAGTAGCACCGCTAAGTTATTTCGAACCTGGGTGTCTATGTGAATGAATCCCTCCCTCCTCAAACAATTCAACAGAGTTCCTGCTTTGAGCTGAATTTCCAGCAGGGACAGTGAAAAATAGAAAGTAAAACAAGATATGGTTCTGTGCTTCAGGGATTCACAGTCACAATTAGGAGAGCAGAAACAAGACACAAGGACCAGTAGTGCTGATCAGAGGCCCACGTGTCACCACCAACTGATGCAGACAAGCGCTGGTGAGTGAATCCTGTTTGATGTATGTCTCCATTTAAAGACACTTTATTATAAACAATTGATTCGTTGGACTGCACACCATGGACTACAGTCTGAGGAGGACTGATCTAAGACACGTTTTCCCCCAAGACATGTCCCAGCCTTCCTGCTTTCTGGAAGCACTTCAGCACTATGTTTGAGGACCATTTAAAACAGCAAAACTACCACCAAACATGTAAAAATCCTGGCACTCAACAGACTTCCAAAGGACTCTAGTTTCCAATTGTAGTGCTGGGGCAGGAGGAATGCATCACCTCAGCTGGGATGTGTGTATGTGTGTGTGTGTCTGTGTCTGTGTCTGTGTTGGGTGAGTCACATCTTTCACCACTCTGCTCACACCCCTGCATGTCTACAAAAAATCATACCCCAACCCCATAAATACTGATTTGGGGTTATAGGTGAATGTCAGTGGATAGATGAGTCCTCAAATGCAGAATCGCTGCATTACCTCCTCATCAAGGAAGCCATGGGTGGTAGAATTGGTCCTGGGTTTTCAGTGGACAATCTGAACAGGACTCTTCTCTACCTGCCTACAAGTTGGCCAGTGTTTCATCTCTCTAGGTCTCCACTCTTCAGTTTTAAAATGACAGTAATGCAGCACAATTTTCAACAACCAAGACAAGGAAACTACCAAAATGCCCCAAAATAGATAAATGGATCGAAAAAGTTGTGGTATATTTACACAAAGGAATGTTATTCAATGATCAAAACAGTTCATGGGTGACAAGGTGGTGGTAGAATGGTAAGGACTACAACAATATAAAGGAAAAAAATTAATAAAAAATTAATGACAGTAATAATATGATGCTGCAGTAAGAAGTGAGGAATGTAAAATTACTGGTTCCAACAGAGGATCCTGTAAATGAGAGGGGTACATGTCTTCTTCCTGATTATTCCAGTCTGTCCCGTGTCAGCCTTCCCTGAATGCAGAGCAGTTGCTGATTCAAAAGCTTATCTGTCATTTCACATCATCTTTTTCACATGTGTCACTTCCCAATTTCTACAATTACTTAACCCTTGATTTCTCAAGTAACAAATGAGCTTCTGGAGGACAAAGAATTCTACCTGCTTCTTTTTCTCACTTGCCTGCACCTGGAGCAACTCTTATTCCTAAATGAAAATGAATATGCAGCCTACATAAATCATCCCCAAGCCTCTCTCGGGGTCTCTCTCTCTCTCTCTCCAGTCCTGACAGCAGGGGTGTCTGGTTTACATGCAGGCAGCATCCCTGGCAATGCCAGCTTGGGGCTCTTAGCATCTGGGCTGGCAAGCAGTCAGAACAGCATACTATTGAGACCTGTTTGCAAAGAGCTTATCTTTCCCTGTAGATAAACTACCTGGCACCAAACCAAAGTCACTTCTATGCAAGTTAAAAAAGTTCAGTTGACTTTCCGATAACTTCTGCGCTTCCAGCTTTTGACAGAGACCAGCCACATGCGGTAACCTTGCAGGAGCACACCTCAGAGCACGCATGCACTAGAAAGATCCCTTCTAAAATTGTTATGCAGTTGTTTTAGACACTTGTGGTTTATGAAACACTGACTTAAGCACACGCTTGAGTTTGACTGGGACATACCCCACTCGGTTCTCCCTTCCTCGGTAACTTCAAAAGTTCTCATCTACTCTCATTCTCATTCTCTGCAGTCCCATTTCACATGATTTCATGATGGGAATAACTGGGGCTAAGTCGAGGGATGATAGGCTCAGAGGGACGATGGGCACCGAAGGCCCATCTGTCTGGTGTAATGGGAAAGGACTCCGTCACACGGACAGCTCATGACGTGCTCTTGGCTGTGGCTCTACCCTTCCACTTTCTCAATGATTTATTCAAGGGGCTCTGCTTTGTTTCACTTGCGAACTATTTTAACATTGCTGTGGGTAAACAGAGTGTCACCAGATTTCCCCTCTTTCCTGGGTCATTTTTCCTGGTTATATAAATGTTTGTCTTAATCTTAGTTCTTCCTCTGCACTTTTCAAAATGTTTTTCTATGCTTCCCGTAGGCTCCGGGTCAGTGTGCTAATTACCAAATGCATTGAAGATGAAAGAGACTCCATCTTCAGGGCCAAATCTCTAGGCTACATCATTTGGAGCAACAGCATTTTTTTTTAATCACACTGGGAACTAGCCATCCAGACACCCTTCTCCCTCACATGTTGTTTTGTGTTATTAACTGGCAGCCCCAGATGGACTCTGAGTACAGGTCTCCTGTGGCATTCCACCCATGCTGGTTCTGCTTTTGTAACTTGGAGAAGTGGGAAAGACTGCAGCAGGTGTGCTGAGGTGTTGAGGTGTTTCCTTCAGCCCCGAGCTGGCATTTTAGGGGGAGAAGGCTTTGTTCAGTGTGAATGTGCCACAGTTTTCCCACCATCCAAACTGTGTTGTGTTTGGCAAATGGCTTTCTGGAAGGGAGACAACACGTTAAGCTCTGGCCATGACAGTTTGTGATAAGCTTAACTAAATTCTAGAAGGAATGATCTATGCCAACTATTCATTTCTCATGCAGGCTGGGGGTGGGGGGGGGGTCAGGGAAACCTCAAAGAAAGCTTGAAAAAATTTCAAAAGCAATTTGATATGTAAACCATATTAATTAATCCTGATACTGCTCTGAAGTGGTTTGAAAATTATAAACAGTACTCTGAGCATTTCCAGAGAGAAATATTTAGAATAAAATATTAAAGATTGAAACAGAATAAAAATATGCCACTATGTTGCTTTTTGTGGAAAAAAAATACTTCCTATTCAATCCCAAGTGGACAGAAAAAAATAGACCTTTTTTTTACTCTAAACTAACATAGCTAAAATAATCACAGACATTAATTTTTCTGCTTCTTTATAAGAACTGCTTATATTTTTGTAAGCCTCACCACCAGAACAAGTATTTCTGTTCAAAGCATTTAACGGAAGAGGCTGAAAATTCTATTACTGAAAATCCAGCAGCTTCCAAAATTTACTCAGCATACCTTTTGCTAAGGGGAATAATTCTAGCTGCAAGGAGATGATTCATTCATGAGCAAACAGCCTACGCATTCCACTTTATCTACCATGAGTAAGGCTGGCAACTGAGCTGTGAAGTTTAAAGTATGGTTTAAAGAGAAAATACCTAGAGAAACTTTTCAGGGCTATAGCAGGAGAATTGCCAATGATTTCATAGTACCTTAGAAGCGAGGAAAAACAGCAAGAGAAAAGCTCAGGCCAGCCTGCGTAAATCAAGTGATTCTTTTCATCAAGGATGATATACCTAAACATGCTACCTAACAAGTAGTTAGTACCTTAGAAGCGAGGAAAAACAGCAAGAGAAAAGCTCAGGCCAGCCTGCATAAATCAAGTGATTCTTTTCATCAAGGATGATATACCTAAACATGCTACCTAACAAGAACAACTCTGTAAGTAAGCAGACAAATACCAACTCAAGTAGAACTTCAGAGGGGTAAGGAATATGTCTGCTCATCCTCTGGTCTGCCTTCAATGTTCAATGAGTACCAAAGAGTGCTACTGGAAGAGAGACTGTCTGTAAGACAGAGTGTCTTTACCAAGCTGATAAAAATGATGAACTTGTTTCCTGCAAAAATGGTTATATGCACCATTTAGCAAATGGGTTGAGATTTCTGAGACGGCAAAACTTATCTGCAAGAATGTCATAGTTTATGGACTTCAGATGAAGAAGCCCAGAATAAAGGTCTTTTCCCTGGCTAAGCAGCATGTTAGTGAATGAAGTTAACTTCAAACTGTTTGATCGCTGTTAATCACTTCCTATTCAGCACCTCCCCCCTTATAGAGCATGGTGCAGAATGCCATGGGAAAGCTCAGCAGAACTTGCCACTCAAAAGCAGGACTGGATAAAGGGCAGGCTCTCACTTCAGAGTGATAATATCATAGCAGTCAAGGGATTTTATTATTGTCATTCTCTTCAAGCTCAACCGTTTATGGGTACTGCTTAAAAATTTGTGCAAGCCTCAGGAGACGAGTTAACTTTTAACTATGCATCTTTGTGGGAAGTGTCTGCAAAAACCTCACTGATTCAGCAGAGAGAATGTATCAGCTACCCACCCCAAAGTCTGAGTGAGAACCTCATACAACATTGCCCCTGGCCATACAACAGGCACCAAGGGGCTTTGTTTTCAGGAAGGAACAGTGTCCAAGAGAGAAAGGTGTCCACATAAATGTTCATGTTCCGGATAGGATTTGGGGGCAGTAAAGCCAAACCCAGGGGTCTCCAAAAGGGATGGGGTGGGACATGTTGAGTCAGCAATGATTTTCTACAAAATTCACACTTGATGTGGGTATGAAGGTTCAGTGAAAATACCTGAAGTCATAACATCAAAATAGAATTTACCATTCACTTCTGAGCAACAAGACTTTGAATACATTCCTTTAATATTCTCTAAATTACAATCTGTCTCATGGAAAACTGGGGATGATGCTATCCACCTCACAGGATTACATGAGAATTACAGTTTGTACAGCCCTTATCATAAAATTCATCCTCTACAGAAGGACACTTTGGAAAATGTAAGAAGACATTAAAAATTATACCAGGGCAAAGGGCATCCTGTGTCAATCCATCTCAAGCACACAGCACATGCTCTTTCCAAAGGTCCTCAGAAAAAAAAAAAAAAATTCTGTCTCTGTCTATGCATACCTAGACCTTGAAAAGTGCTCATGAATTTCCCAGGCAAAGAAAGTATGGGGGAGAGGGTCACAAAGGAAACACCATGACTAAAGGATGTAAAATGCTTGCAAAAAAGGCTCATCCCATGAATACAATTACATACTTATTATACTGCTGGAAGGACTTGCTATCATCCAAAGAATTCATTCATAGAGGAACATTAGCCTCTGAATGATCACCACAGGGGGTCTATTTCTCAGCAGGACCATCACCTAAGGTAAGGGCCTTTCAGCCAGGGGACTTATCACAGAATCACCCCTTTATCACTTAGATTCCTCTAAGTGTCACAAAAATAAGAGAAAATCTATACATTCTCTCAAGAGCCTGTCTCACAAATCTCAAATCCTTACTGATTTACCCAACCAATTGCAGCTCCAACTAGCACTATCAGGACAGATGAAAAACACCTGCAGGTCCTTACCAAGGAGGAGAAAGAATTTTAATCCACTCCATGATAGTCAGTACTAAGGAAGGATGGCTTTATTTCACATTGACCTAAGATCTTTTCCTTGGATTTGGAGGTGGTGTTCACAATAGATCTACTGTACAGATAAAATAGGCTTTCAGGAAGAATATACTCCCATAAAGTTTATTCTTCCAGCTGATGACATAACCCCCTAGGGCAGAAGCTATGGATGTTTTCTGCAACTCAACTGCTACACTCTCATCTTTAACAACCATCACAACAAGGCATGGGGACTAGCAGCATTTCTGGGAAATGTGTACAGTGTTCCTTCCAAAGATCCTCCAATTATGTTGACACCCTGGACATGCCCTCTCAACATCCCCCCCATCCCCATGTTTCACAATTCTGGGGGAATGCTGAGTGGAGAGACTGCCTCCAACTGGAAAAATAAAATGGAGAGAGAGAGAAAGAGTGTGGGAGAGAAGGGGGGAGAGAGGGAAGAGAGAGAGGGGGAGGGGAAGAGGGAGGAGGAGGGAAAGGAGAGGTGGGGGGAGAAAGAGATTGCTTTCTGTCCTTTGTTGTATTGGCCAAACCTTGTTGAATGGTCACCTCGCTAAACATTTTACAGTCTTGTTCTCCAAGCAGCATTAGTTCCTCCTTTGAATCCCTAGTATTTCCATTGTTAAGGCCACAGTTACTCAGACCCCTCAGCTCTACAACCACTACCCAGAGACACATAGGGGGTGTCCTATCTCTCTGTAACCCCCCCAGCAGTCTGACACATAGTAGGAGTCCTAATCAGCACCCAGTGAAGGAATGATGGGGCGCCCAGGGAATAACAGACAGTACTATCCAGGATTGTGTTCATGACAAAGGAGTCCGTTTATGTGAAAACACTGTAAGCTCTTTGAAGAAAAGCTCTGTGCAACTGCAAGGCATTATCCCCCCCTTATTATATGGGCCAGTCACCAAGGTGCTCCCCTTAAATGGCACTTAGTGGCCTGGAAAGCTAATGTGTCTCATTAAGGGCCGACTCCCAGGGACTCACTTATGTAACTGGAAGCACTTGAGCAATCTCATCGCATGAAGTCATTTTATTTTAAAAAGTGCTGCACACAAGGATTTCTTATCTTACCTAACTCATAATGTGTAACCATAGGGAAATGATGGGAGGGGGAGTAATTTTTGTAAACCCTTTCATGATAGAAAAAAATGAGAGAAAGAGAGAAACGGGAGGGGAAATAAAAAAAAATTTAAAAAGAGAGAGAAACAAAGGCCTGTGAAAATATTTAAAAGGCAGATTAGGAGCTGAGTAGGTTCCATCAAAATCAATCCACTTGATTAAATGAACCCAATTAAATTAACCAAATAAAGTTTTGAGGTTCTCAAGTCCCATTAGAACACATGATACCAAAGGCAGATTCACTTAGATATGGAGATTTGAACTTTCAAAAACAGGCCTCCATTTAAAGACGGGACAAGTGACTGCGAGATGACCCATGCAGGGTCAACCAAACCTGGAAATATCATCTCAGATGATTTTTTCAAGTATGAAATGCAGTCAGATTCAGTAAAACAATTGCTGGGTTTTATATCCTACAGCTATTTCATTTCTTTATGACCAAATGAAAATAGTAATTCATCTGTTGGCCTAGAGATATTTATGTTAAATTAAACACACACAATTCTTTTACAAGTGTGCTATGCATAAATAAATATCAAGACCTCTTCCCTGCCCTACTCATGGAGTGCAAACCCAGAAATCACCGTTGAGATGGCCACCTGGACTCACTGCTCTCACAAGTTGATGAAAATGATCTTGGAGCCCATTGGCAAGGCCATCATCCCCTCAAGAGATAAAAACCAAAAACCACAACACTCCCAGTCAGTGGATCAATTCACACAGACGATTCATCTATCACTGAGCATGCTTGTTCTCAACTGATAGTTGATGAGTTCCACATGCAACATCTTGAGATATTCAGGCTGCACTGGAAGCATGATGGCACTGTGCTGTACTGCTATTATCAAGGCCTGAATGAAAAGACCCACAGCTACAGCCTGATCACCAGTGACTTCCTCATACAGAGAGGACTTAACCTCAGTCCTAGAGAAGGGGGCTGCTGGTGGGTGCCAAGAAGCTGCACAACTTAACTTTCATTTCCATTATTGCACACCTCAGCCCAGGGAATGTGAATGGGAGGAACAAAACACTTAAGTTGGTTTGTCTTGAGAAGGTATCTTTCATCTTAGGTTAAATATGCAGGTTATGCCCAGTCTCCCACCAATGCACCAAGAGTTTGCCTTTCCCTCTCTTGCAAACAGTTTGGTGACTGTCATAGTGATATCGGGTCGAAGCACGAGGCAAAAGCCTCCAAATTGCAAACCCCAAGGTCCGTTTCACCTGCGCCTAGCAGTTGCACCTGCGCCTAGCAGTTGCCACTCCAAATACCAATTAACAACAGGGTTTTATTAACAACAACGGAGCTGAACAGGGAGAACAAAACGTCGTGAAAGCCGCACGTGGCAGTTATCTTACCCCAGTCACCATTCTCAGACCCAAAGGTCCCCAAGGCACAGTGCACAGTCCAATGACGAATCCTTTGCCCCTCTGAACCTCAGAGGAAGGCACTTTGGCAAAGTCCAGTCCTTTCACCAGCGTCTTCTCTTTCCTTTCTTTTCTCTCAGTGTCCCACGCTGCTCGACTTCTCCCAGGTGCTTCAAGCTTCTTCCACGGTGGCTGATGAAGAAATCAGCCTTCCAAATCGCTGGCCGTCTCTAGGTACCAGCTCTCCACAGCACCTTGCTGCAACGCCACACTCTCCACGCTGGCCACACTTCTGCCAGTCTCCATGGCTCCTCGTCCCCTCCAGCTCACTCTTCCAGGGGGCTTTCTCCTCCAACTCCCACTTCTGGCCGCTACCCGGACGCTGCTCCTCCAATTTTTCTCTCTCGTGGCTTCTCCCCCAGACGCAGCTCCTCCAACTTCTCTCTCTCTCTCTCCCCCTCGTGGCTTCTCCCGGACGCCGCTCCTCCAACTTTTCTCTCCCGCGGCTTCTCCTTGGGACAGTGCTCCTCCAACTTCCTCTCCCAGCTCCTCGGACGTTGCTCCTCCAACTTCTCTCTCTCCCCCTCTCGCGGCTTCTCCCCGGACGCCGCTCCTCCAACTTTTCTCCCTCGCAGCTTCTCCCCGACTCCTTTTTAAACTGCCACCAGCCAATGGGAGCAGAGTACCTTGTTAAATGCTACAACCTGGAGGGGGGTGGTTAGGGCCACCCAGTTTCATTAGGAATAATTCCACTGACCCCTGGCATATAAACTTCTACAATGATATGGGACACAATGAGAAGTGTAATACTGATGCAAACGTGTTCAAGCAGAACATGCATCATATGTTCCATTGGCCACAGACCATTTTGCCTTTCAAACTCAACTTTTAGATTTAATTGAATAAACATTGTGGCACACTCACCACAGCACCAATAAATTATATTTCACACAACAGATATAAAAATGAGTAAGATATGTTCTTTGCCCCCAAGAAGTCAGACTTCAGCATTCAGAGAAGTTTGCAAAGACCAAATTTTATACATTTTCAGATTCTTCTTTTACTGTCTTAGAGAATGCCCCCAGTCACCCCGAGGAGCATTACAGATGAAGTCTCTCCTTTAATCCAAACATTTCAAAAGAATGCCAGCCCGATGATCTCTTCTAAATACCTCTCAGAACAATTCCTGCAAGCACCGCCATAGCTCAGACCTGCTTCTTTTCCACCTGGGGTCATTTCTGTGTTTATCGAAAATATTCTATTAAGGGATAGAATCTTAATCTAGCCTAATGGGGGAGAGGGAGGTTGGGGGACAATAATTTTCTAAACGAAGGAAAGTAGGGTAGACTACATCAGCCTTAAAACCAAAGGAATAACCCTGGGACCCAGCGCGTTTACAGGACATTTAGAGATCAGAAACCAGACTCTTTACCTGCCAATAATCCCTTCCCCCTTGTCTGTTTCACTTTACAATGTGGCCGTTTACTGTCCTGCAACAGGGTCATCACCTAGACATCAGGGAACAGAGCAGCAATGGGGTAAATTGTGACTCTGTCTCTCATCTATATTAACCTGGAAGCCTTGTAACCTTAGCTGAAGGAGCATCATTAGAGATGTAATCAAGATAAGATGGGTCACAGCACACCTTATTTCAATGGCTGATGCCCTAGTAAGGAGATTTGGGCACAGAGACGTAGGGTGAGCAGACTGCCCTGCAATATGACAAGCAAGCAGATATTGGGGTACTGACTCTGTAAGCTGAGGACACCAAGGCCTGCTGTGACGACTGCAAGTTGGAAGGTACATGGAAACATCCTTCCCCAGAACTTCAGAGAGAGCCTGGCCCTGCTCACAGCTCAACCCTGAACTCTTGCCTCCAGAATTGTGAGAGAGAGAAAATTTTTGTTGTAAGACACCAAGTCTGTGGAATTTTGTTATGACTATCCCAGGAGCCAATACAATAGTCAATGACAGATCCAGGCTTCCATCATTTCTGTTTAGGAACCCTGAAAGAAAGAATGTTTGTTTTCTAGATTAGCAGATTTCAAATCCTCATGCCAGAATCTGACTGACCTCACAAAACTAAGATAAAAAGACAAAGATATGGATGCCAAAACAGGGGGGAAAGGACAGGGAGCTGAAAAAATGGTATAGATTGTGCCCTCATACCTCTCTTGTCTCACCCTGATTCCTCATTAATTGATCTTCTGTATCACTGCTAGCCTAGTCTTCCCCCAAAGGAATCTAGTAATTTGGCCTCCCCCAAATTCTTTAGCAGTGCCTTTAATTTTCAAAGTAATGTACACCACTCCTGTGCCAGCACAAACACATTTCTCACCTTCAGCCAAACTAAACCTTGTGGGGTTGTCTCAACACATCAGGTATCCTCACTCCCCAATCTCCTGGCTCCTCACTGGAAGGGTCTGCTTTTCTTCAGTTTGTTAATTCCAATTCATCCAGAAAGATGAGGCTGCTCCTTAACATTATTAGTGTGGATTTAGGCTCAATTCAAAATGAAGCCAAACCATGCCAACAGAACTTGAATATTACCATTCTTAACTCATATTGAACTTCACACATTGTGATATGAGGCAAAAACTCAGACAAAATATGTAGTAAGAACCGAAGATTAGATTTGTTAGATTTTAAGTCACAGTTGGAGTAATATTGAAAACAAGATGAGAATTAACTATACTCTGTTATATATTACCCACAGAGTCTTGGATGCCACCAAAACAAATGCAAAAATCACCTTTATAGAAATTCAAACTGATAATTTGCTCTACAATCTTTCATGTTCTTAGAATATGTAATGGCAACACATGCTGTGTGCTCTTCACAAAAGGTTTTGATTGTTCTAACAAATCAAGAAAGAAACTATAGTTCATGGATTTCTAAAGTGTATCAAATGTTCATTTAGCTGTCTCTTCTTTGAGTTGATAATATTTTTTTGTGGGTACACACTGTTAAGGAAATAATTTCATACCCCTCAGGGTTCTTTAGGCTGGCAAATAATCAAATAAGCATCAGAACAATTGATAAGAGTAAAAGTCAAACTTAAATAGCTTAGCTAAGACAAGAGTTTAGAGAGAGTAAAAAGGAAGTCACCTAGGAAAGGTACAGTAAACAAAGTTATGCAGATTTAAGTTCTGTCTTTTCTGCTGCTGAAAAGAGATAAGGAGATCAGTTCTTCCCAGGAGTTGTTCTTACAGAGAGAAGTTTATATATAAATATGAAAATTAATAGTGTTCATAGCCCCTCCCATGAAATTATTCTTTGTTCAAAAATATATATGGGGGGGGGGTGACAGAATTTTGCTCCCTTGTAAGACTCTGATGCTCAGGCACTTATTAATGAATAAAAAGTTTTCCATAATCATTTCAAGTCTATGGGAAGAAAAGTGTCCTCTGAAGTTTACTGGCTAATATGGAAAACATATTAAATTCAGTGTGCCTATCAGGAAACATACAAGTGAGTACTTTTCCTGAAAGAAGCAAGTTATGGTGTCAATCAAGGCAGAGCAGGAGCCAACTCTGGGGAGTAGACAATCTGACAATACTCTCTGGAAAGAAACACATAGACACCTAAGATTTGAGAAGTTTTCATAAAGGAAAGTGGTGAAAGAAAGAGCACTTTGGGAAAAGGAATATAGCAGTGAAAGTCCCATAAGCAGGTAGTGGCAGTGAAATCAGGCATCAAAACAAGGAAAGCAGGGTACTTAATTAAACTTACAAGCAGGAGCAGCTGGCCCTTTAAACTCAACCACTTCCCAGGTTCAACCCTATCCCATGCATGCAGGAGCAAGACCAAACTATCTTAAAAAGAGGCAAAACTAAATATCTTCATTAAAAAGATAAAATAGGCAAGAGTCACTGAGGGTACAAGGGACCCCTTTTGTTTATCTTAGAACACAGTTCAGTCTCTTAAGTCCAAAAAGTTGCACATGGTCCTTCAGCCATGGGTATCCAAAAGAAAATGACATCTGTCCCACCTTCAAGCCAACACGGGGAGATTCAGATCAAATGAAGAACTAAAGATGGCGTCCTCAATCCACCTCCAAAAGGAGCAGCTCCAGCATTCTTCCTGCTTTAACCCTGAAGCAGGCCCAAACCACCAAGACTCACTCAGAACAACAGCAGCAACAACTTCAGATATCTCACAATGAGAATAGGAGCACTCCACATTCTCTTCAGGTCTCCAGACAATTCCCAGGCTTTGTAGTTTTTAAGTTAAAGCAAATTTCTAAGTACTGTATTTTCAAATCAACTTACACAGGTCACAAATTTCTCCAACATGCTTCCCCGGACTCCTTGCTGGTCCAGGATGGGGGATGAAGTCCATGCATGGCTTCCTTTCTTACCCTGCTGCTGCCTATGTCAGCTGCAACTGCGGGGCACCCAGCTTCATTGCTCTTCTGCTGCTTTCTCCTTTTTTTCAACTTTCTGTCCCTCTCTTCAGTCTTGCTGCTTTCTAAACCCCCTCTCTCTGGCCCTCTCTCAAGAAACCTTGGCTTCCTTTCTCCAAGTCTCAGTCCACTGGATCAAAATGGCACAAGCCTAATGCAGTGTTACAAAGGTGAGGGTCATGGACCTCCAATTTCACCACATCACCCTTTTAAGCAAGACAAGTGCAAAGGCTGGAAAGTGACTTAAAACACACAGGGGTCCATCAGGGAGAGCCTCCTTCCTTCACCTTATAGCAAAGAAGCCCCTATAAAAGAAATTTCCATAGAAATCTTCCAGGTTTCCTGTCACACACAATGAGGGGCAGAGCTGAGCAACCAGGAGCAGAAGACACAGAAGCGGAGACACAAGAGACAGAGAGACAACTGAAAGAGGGTGTGCTTTGTACTTGCACCAGGTACCTGCAGGAGGTGTGTGCAGGAGAAACATCTAGAGAAATTCGGAAGAGACACAAAGGGAGACTGACAACGACACCTGTTATCTTCATTTGTACTAGATTTTGCTTTTTTTTTTCCCAGAGTTTCCTGACCACCCCACCCCCTCCTGTCACCAGAAGTATCTACGCTTGTAGCGAGTTTTTTAGATCTCTGCATCCCTGCTTTAGGCCAACCCTATTTGGCTGGGCATTTATTTATGGGTAACTTCAGGTGTTATATCTGATTATATAGTTACATCTCTTTTTTTTCTTCTCTATGTGTAATCATTCTATTAAAGTTCTTTCACACTAAGGGTACTTTGTCTTTTTGTATACAAATGGCCAGGCTTCTTTGTAGCATGGAAGCGTGGGGTGCCCCTCAGTCTGCAGGCTAACAACCTTCACCTCAAAATATTACCAAAACCCAAAGACCCACGTCTGCTGGGCCATCTCAATGTGATGTTTGCCTCATTATAATGAGAACTAAGTTATTTGGAGGAAAATAACTTGTGTCATGAAAAATTGATGAATTAGATGCAACTTCTCCCTGAGACTAAAGTCCCAAACTACAGAAAAAGTCTAAATCTATTTGTAAATTACTGAGGACATATTTATGAGATTTTTTTAAAATGAAATATCCTCTCTATACTTATAGACTAAACTTGTGACTATTGCTTCTGGGAAACCTTGAGAAAGAAAGAAGAAGGTCACCATGACTCAAATGCAAAAAGGTGAAGTTCAATAAAATACTAAAATTTGAATAGGAGAAGACTGGAAACATTAAATGATATCAATGGGCTCATATCAATGAACTTTCCTTGCAGATCTCTAGGACAGTCAGTTTAAAGTAAGGTACATTACTTCTCTACTTTAATATTAAAGTTTATTAAGAATAATGGAAATAATGCATATAATTAAAGGTCAACATGTGACATTCTGAGGGTGTCACAGACTAAATATCTGTAAGAATGTGTGAGTACTGTTGGGAAATTGCCACTTGGATGCCTCGATTTATGGGGTTATGGGGAAAGTCCCAAACTAGTGATAGAGAAAATACAACACATGTACCATGAACTTAATGGTCATGTATATAATGACAGATCTTTAGAAAAAAAAGCTAAGAAGTCAGATCACAAAAGGCTTCCCTTGAACTGTGACTTTGAGTTTCTGCTTTTTACCTTTCCTCTTCAAGAGCCCAGAAGCCAGAGCAACATACCTGACTATCTGTGTCTAATTAGCTATTGCTCTCTGTTGGTTTGGATATGAATGCCTCCATTCCTCTATTCTGTGACTCAGAATAAGAACTTCAGCATATAAGTCAAAGCTTACATAAGCATCAAACTCCTGAAATGAGCCAGGCACGGTGGCTCAAGCCTGTAAGCTTCAGCCTATGAAGCGGCCAGGGCCAGGGATCGCAGTTTGAATCCCACCTGGGACCCGTAGCGAGACCTAGTTCCAAAAAAATAACTGGGCGTGGTGGCGTGTGCCTGTAATCCCAGCTACCTGGGAAGCTGAGGCTGGGGATTGCTTGAGTCTGTGGTACCCCGGGCAACAAGAGCCTGCAGTTCCACGGGCAAAAATAACAAGACCTAGTCTCAAAAAAAAAAAAAAAAAAAAACCTCCTGAAATGAGAAGTGTGGAATAAGGGCTATAATTTCTCACCAGAAAATTACCTCGGAGGCCCCTAAGTCCTGAGAGCTATGTGCTCCATTTGTTGCTCATTCATCATAACGAAGGGACAAAGGTCAAGGCTGCAATAGCAGGAAGCACTGGTCTAGGTCAGACACTAAAATGGTGGGAAAAGAATGTGCTTTCTGCATCTTACATTAACTGTCAATAAAACTCAACCTATGTCTTACAAATGGACAATTAAAATGAAAGGAAGTTAATTTTAAAACTAAAAATGGAATTGAGACAGAGCCAGACCTGGGAAAGAATCATTGGGAAACAAAGAGTCACTCCTGACTTTCAAGGAACCATAAATTAGCAAAGGAATGAGAACAAGTTTTTGTTTTTTGGTTTTTGTTGTTGCTATTGTTTTACTATGAAAGAAACGTAAGTAACCACATTTCCTTCAAATTAGAAACATTTGAGCAACCACAATTGGCCAGGATGAGTGGGTTACCTAAACTACCTAATTGGATGAGGGTCATTGATCATGGTTACTGATACTGCTTTAACTCCACTTAATTCTCCAACCAAAACAAATCAATCCACGGAACCTTTCAATGGTCTTAACTGATGATAGCGCTTGTTTGTCTTTAACACATTATTGCTTTAGCAACTGAAAATGGTAGGGAAGAAATTCTAATCTTTAGGTCTTCTTCTGTTTTTAACATACAAATGCTTCCAGCCAGACAATTCAAGAAATAAAATTCAAAGGTGTATTTTCTGTGACATTTAAAGAAGACAAAAGTCATTCTTTAAGACCTTGAAGAGTCTAAATTAAATTAATAGCAACATAATTGGAAACCAAAAAAATCTTCACAAAATTTGGGAACAACAGCCCATAAGAACCCCATGAAAAAACTTCAAAATCTAATAAACCCAGCAAAGTTTCAAGGAGCAAGGTCAACAAACAAAAAATCAGTAGTGCTCCTCTAGCAACAATGAACAATCTGGAAAAAATTGACAATTCCAGTGTGATGATTAAATGACAAATATTGAGCTGGTTGAGATCAAGGCCCAAAGACATTGCTAATCAACCTCATCCAAGTGCTCTCTCTGTATCTCAGTTGCTTTGCCTCTAAAAAATAGACTTGTCACCCTACCTATATCATGAAATTGTTTTCAGAATAAAATAATTCATGTCAATTGCTCAAAACACCTTCCTAGCACATAGTGACTACTCAATAAATATTAGGTTTTTTTAAATCTAGCAATAAAGAGTCATATTGAACAATGATTAAAAAATCCTAAAATCTGTATTAGTATTCCTCAATACTTTTGGAGCTGGAGATAGATAGAT